>JAXGGA010018716.1:0-21487 GCA_038373865.1 Uloborus plumipes | reverse complement strand
ATACTCTCTTACAATTCTGATAGGTTGAAAGGAAGTTACAATATCACCAAATTAACATGAAGCATTCTTTATGCGATTTTGATAATTAAAACAAGGAAAAATCCGTAAATTGTAATTAAATACTATGATAATTAAATACTATGTTCCTTGCATACCTGGTTAGTAATTCCGCTTTATTACCACTTGCTTTAGCTCCGAAAACTTTTAATTTGACTTTTAACGAGGAAACAGTTTCCTTTTCGTCAACCATACCTTTTTTTAAGCTTTAAAATGTATAACGCTTGAGAAAGAGCAATTCCTATAATTTATTAGTGTATCGCGTAATGAAAAAGCACTAGGCTCGAACTACCGGAAGGACACAATCCCAGTTGTACGTGCCGCGCTCCCAGGCGGCAAAGTTTGTCCCAAGCATGCCCTATTCATTGAAAATCGGTCAGACTGAAAATTAGTTTTTCAATCACTATTCAATACTGCCAACTTGATACCATTTCTTTATAACAGAAACCAGTGGCATGCTGAGGCAGATACTTCATAAGTTAATATATATATATATATATATATATATATATATATATATATATAGGTATCTTAATAATTTGATAATGGTGTTAAGCAAAAATGGGCTAATCCGTCAAGCAGTAGTTTTGAGTAAATTCAGTTCTATATTCCCTATTAATGTCTAGTTTCTTGGAAGTGGGTTTTTATTTTGTTCACTAGAAAGCATAGTGATACTGAATTTGGCTTAAACCATTTTTGCATACCAGCGTATGCCAGTTTATCTATCGACCTATGTGAATTACTTATTTTTTAAATTTTTGTTGTTTAACTCGTTTTTGCCACCCAAATTAGAAGATGAACTGAAAATAATCAGTAAAGTTTTTCTTATAAATATATAGAAGAATTATTCAAATCGAATGATTCTATCAATGGAAAAACTAAAACTTTAATGAGCTATCTAAGTCATTCTAGTTTTATATGTAATATGAGTTTCATATCCGTAAATTCCGTTTACGGTTTTTAAGATTGGAGTAACATCTTTTCAACTGAAAGAAAACCATAGATTTCTGCAGTTTTTAGATTTAACATTTCATTTAGCCATTTTAAAGAGCGTATTTGGTTCGGAATATCTCAGAAACGACCTCTTTCTTGTCGATTCAAAATTAGATCATTTGCTACTACATCACCAACATGCTTCTTCCTTCCTCCAAATGTCCAATTTCAGTTCCCTTTTAGATGGGACCTCGCCATTTGATGGGGGATACTGGCAGTTTAAGTAGAGATAAATTCTTCGACGAAAGGGATATCTAGCTCGTATAGGAAAGGGTACATTCTAGAATTTTTCGTTTAAGATTCTCTGACTGTCCAAACCATTTACACCAGGGGCTCTCAACAGTTCAGAATCTGCGCTCTCTTTTTGAGCACTGATGTGAGCTCACCCTCCCATCCCATGACATCACCATATGTAGCCAATATAAGACTACAATCAAAATATGAAATTGAAGCTGAGTGAGATAGCTCGTTATTCATAAAAAAAATACAGGGTGTTCCGTTTTAACCTGCAAGGCCTTTCTTTTTGAAACGGTTCATCTTAGATGAATACTTCCAATTGTAAAAATGCTCAAAATGAAGTGCTTATTCAAGATGTTGAAAGTTTGAAGTGCAAAAAACATTTAGTTAAAAAATAAATAAATAAATAAATAAATAAAAAATGAAATGTAATTTTTCGTACGGGTCCTAGGTCCCCTAACTTACATTTGGGTAAATCAAGAGCATAAAAAGAAAATCGAACACAAAAAGTACGACCACGTTAGTGCAAGTACAGATTCACAAGAATAAGCGGAAAAAAGTTGCTTCAAAAACGGTTATAGTGTCAAATATTTTCACGTGACCTAAAAATACTGTAAATTATAGTTACTTTTATGTTAATTTTTGGAGTTCATTCACGCCTCCCTTGAAATTCTTCTAGGCCGCACTCAAGTTGAGAACTTCTCCTTTATATTTATAATCATAGTTCTTAAAAGAAAACTTTGTGCATCATTACAGCGCAAAATGCTTGCTGACAATTTTGACACTTGCCTTGCGGTTTCCATTTCACCCGAAAGACTATTTTCTGCTGTAACTGGAGATTTGAAAACATTTCTGTTTATTGAAAGAGGCAGGTGAGTGTTCGGAAGTTTTGCCGAATAGTGATAACGACGAAAACATAAATTCAAAGAATGAATTTAGTTACCGTGTACAATTTCAACGAAATTTGAAAAACCTAGAAGTTGAGGTCTATGTAACCGCTGGAAACTGAAAACATGAATATACATTATTCCTCATATACATACCACGATTTTTTTAAAAATGTTATTGATTTATTTACCCTTTTTAAGAACAAGAATTAAGTTTGAATGATAGGTCATCTTTTGGCGTGTCTAAAGATACAGCAGAAATATTTTTAACCATGTTTTTTCTTTTTAAAAGTGTTATTGTTATACCTTAGTGTGATCATTGAACTATTTGTGTTACTTTCTTCAATCTGTAAATAATTTACGGAAATTCGGTTTGGATCAACCGGAATATCGGATAAGCGATGTTCAGGTTAGTAGGGTGTATGCATATATGCATATGTATATTTTAGAGAGGAAAAAGTAAGCTTTTTTTTTGTGTGTGTGTTTGAAAGGTATACAAGTTGAAGAAAGGCAGTTACTGAAAAAGTAAAAATGGCATGTTTGTTTAAGTTAACAACACAAAGGAGCGGGGAAAAAAACAAAAACAAATCTAATTTGCGAAGTAATAATAGGTTATTAAAATTAGTCTTTTTTTACGGCTCTAGGTCCTAATCCTAATGCTATTAATATTGTATCCAGTAATTTATTTTCTCCCTAGTGTTGTTTCTTTGATAGTTTTATTTTTTCTCTCTAATCAGTTTTTATGTTTTTCATTTTGAGACAGCCGCAAAATGTTCTCATCTGAAAACTGCAAAATGTCACGGCAATAATTACTCACCACGCATTTTCCTCATTATGCGTTTTTATTTTCCCCTTATCCTTATTTTTTCCTGCAGGTTTGGATGAGCCGAACCGAAATGAGAGGCACCCGCTCCTCTTTTTTTTGTCCGCTTGTTTTGGCGATGAGTCGCCACCACTTACGAAAGCACTTTTAAGTTTTATTTGAAAAATTCGTAATAAGTGCATGCATAAGTTAAAGCTAGTTTAGCACAAAAATTGTTAAGATTCCTAAAAAAGGGAATAGCCGCGGGACTTTGGAGGATCCTAAAAAGTGCCTGGTAGCCGTGTTATTCTTTTCCTATTGTTCTTTTAATTTTTTAAAACTATTTTTTGCTAAAATTGCAACTTTCATCGCTTTCATTTTGTATTCTTTCATCGGTCTTTTTTTTTTTTTTTGCCTTTTTTACCTCTTAAAAGACTAGAAAGAAAAAAAGAGATCGGATGTGTTTTAGGTTTTTTCCGTTCGCCTTTTTTTCTTTTAGTGGCGTGAGTGGAACTTTTTAATATATTTTTGATGAGATTTTTCTCGACTCGGCCATTTTTATTTCACATTTTCTTCTCTCTTTGACGGAGACTTTTCTTATTTTAAAAATATTTTCCCCTTAGCGGTGAATTTTTTTTCCCCGCTGTCAAGCCTGAGTTTTTTTTTTCTTCTGTCCTGGAAGTATCACACTGTTAATGTAAAAATGTGGTTGCTATTTGAAGTAAAATGCCAGTCCGTATTTTTCGGTTCTTTTTTTCGTTTTTTCCTCGGTTAATTTTATGTTTCAGTTTTTTTTTATCTTGCGAGACATTTTAAAGTATTTACTGTTTCAAAAATTTTATAATTGTGGATCTGTGTCATTGAGGTTCCATAGAGCCACAATTTCGCGATTTCAACTGACCGCTCTTATATTATAATATTTTTGTTGGATTTATTAGTATAAAACTGGAAAAAACTCCTTAAGTATTGTGCATTGTTTTGTTATCTAAAATTAAGAAGTAATCATTCTCGTTCAAAGTGAACTTCTCGTTTAGGAGCTGCATTTTGATGATTCTCAGAAAGGCAATAAATCGGAAGGGGTTGTTCACAAATAATCTGTTTTATCGCGAATAACACCGTAGCAACACTGAATCAAGTTGCAATTGTTCCCTTAAAATACGTTGCTTTTCTGAGAATAATGGAAATATGGCTCTAAAAGTCGATGATATTTTAAAAATTTCTTATGGTATTCTAATAAGATTTTGAATAAGTTACCACATCTACTTGGCTACGAAATTACTAAATTTCTCAACTTTCGCGTAGTGAGAAATTAATTGCTTTACATGCTTTCGTACTTCGTTCAAAATTTCAAAAATTTTATTTTAAATTTCAGTATGATATGTTTCGTTTCTGCGCTGTTAGGTTTTCTGAAAGTTGAATAAGGTTTGATGGAAAGCACTGCGTTTTGAACTGGAAACCTGCAAATTAAATTGGAATTACTTCTATTTTCGTAAAAATGATACTTTTAGGACAATCCACAAAATAATTGTACATATTAAGTAAATTGATTTCTGAAGATTTTAGCTCATTCTCAGCCATTTGCAATGAAGGATGTCATAAAACTATTATCCTAAATGCATGGGGGATTCCATTTTTCTTGGAAAAGGTCAGCTGAAATCTGCATTTTATGTGACAAAAGTTATAGAACAATTGGCAATTTCCTAAAAATGAATTTTTGAAAGTGTGCCACCACTTTTGGCTTATACAGTGCATGTTAGGCACTTTATTGACGTACCACAATGTCAAGTGGTACCCATATCATATACAGTAAACTCTCGATTATCCGCGAGGGTCTCGGGAAAAATTCTTAGTTAACCTTAGTAAAGCAAAATTTCGTAGCCGGAAACAAACACAATTAACTGATTTTTTCGAAAAAGCACGAATTTAATTTTTTTCCCCTCAACATTTCTAACCCACAAGAGTGCGGTGTACTTCATCCAATAAATTATTTTACTTAGGCGTTATCGTAACTACCACTTCTTTATAGATTTTATATGCTTGAGAACCTCAAATACAAATAATTTTTTATGCCGTACATATGGTCACAGTCTGTACATATCGCGTTTTAAGTGGGATGCAATTATTTTTAATCAAAAAACACTTTTATCACCTTTACTCCTTATTTTATGTTTTTTTTTTCGGATTATCCGCGATTCGTTATCCGTGATATCCGTGCCACCCAATGCCACGGATAATCAATCGGGAGTGTGCTGTACTTTTTTTTCGACATCTACTCACATCGCCAAACCAGCAACTTGAAACACTTTTCGGTGTCATCGCCCTCCGCATAATCCAATGACGACTCTTGCTATTTGGCACGTAATGGGACCCTTCCCCCAATAAGCGATTAATTATTTACTCCATGTACAAAACGAGATAACGAAATCCAATACTACACTTTGATCGGGCGCGATGTGACTCTTCGTAGCCTGCGTCTTCGATTCGCATATCGGAAAAATTTTGTCACACACAGACAGACTACCGGATCATTTCTATTCGGAATCGGATTTCGGTTTTGCAGCTTTGATGTCCCCTAGCAATCGATATGGCTGGAAGGGGATGGGTGTTTGTGTGTTTGCATCCGAATGATTTGGTGTGTACCAACCTCGTGTCTTCCCGGTTTATTAGATTTGGCGGCGGTAAATAAGCGGAAAGTGTTGTACTCCGAGATGTTTTTGTTATCTTACACTTTTCCCATCCTGTTCCCTTTAATGAATCTGTCCTAAATTTGTATATAAATTGATGTTCGTTTTTCCTTTCCTAAAAATTACTGTTTTATTCAACATTTCGTTTTAAATTATTTTTATCTCTGTATTTCTTTTCCTGGGCACATTAAGTCTTTATTTTGTTTATTATTATTATTTTGACAGAGGCTAGTTTTTTGAAAAGTAGAATTTATAAATAACTCGTTTTCTTTAATCAACAGCTAAAACTATTTTTAACCATTTTGAAGTGTGTGGATTTAAATGATAAAAAATGAGGGGGGTGGATGGTAAATACAAGTTCAGACAATGTAATTCTTGATAGCATATTTTTTTTTATTTGTGAACTACTTGTTATAATAAATATTATTTTCAAGCATTGTTTTGGGCGTAATTTAAAACAAAAGGAATGCCATTATTGCTCTAAGACTGAGACTTTCTTGTGGAATAATAAATAAAGTTCAAAAAGCGAGTGAAAAATTTTCGAAAATAAAATACAAAATGTTCGATATTGCTTAATTGTTGCAGTTTAAATAATATGTTGCAGTTGAAATAATACTGCCTTCCATTTTCCTGTGTATTAGTAGTGCTTATTACCGATATACCGACAGATGCCGTGCGGGTCTATACGGATGGTAGTAGAGATGATCATCATCGAGCTGGCAGCGGAATTTATGTCAAGTCACAAGACCATAACTTAAGGATTCAGATAAGAAACCCGGACGGATGCTCAGTTTTTCGAAGCGAGCTAATAGCCATCGACGAAGCTGTTGCCTCCCTTGTGTCTCTTAAAGATGGAAAAGAGATCTGGATTCTATCTGATAGCAGAAGTGCAATTCAACACTTGGCCAGATTGGAGAGAGTTAGAGATAAGGTGGGAACATCAATTATTAGCAAACTAAAACAACTCTCCACTTCGCACATTATTCACCTACAATGGATTCCCTCACACGTAAATCTAGAGGGCAACGAGATCGCAGATATTTTGGCAAAAGCAGGTGCTTGTGAGCCCACTGCGCAGTCAGCACCGCTAACCTATTGTGAGATTTTCTCAAAGATTAAACACCAAAATGGGATTACTTGGAATGTCCCCCCAGAGCACCACTGGTATCAGTGTCCTCGTCCTGGAGGTTCCCTGGCTCAAGAATTCAATAGACAGGAGCAAACCACTCTTGCCCGCCTTCGTAGTGGTCATCTTAAAACTATGAAATTCATTGGGGGTGCTAAGAGATTTCAAACATGTACCAACTGTTCTGTTCAAGAGGCATCTCCTCTCCACATCCTTGAGTGCCTGGGACTTACCAGACAGGATTTGGCGGACGATCCTTTGCTGGTGTTAGATTTCCTTAGGGTGTACAACATCATGGACCTGGTCTAGCTCTGCTGACCAACGGGGGGCATGCAACAACAACAACACGTTTATTCATTAAAAAAATGCATTTAGTTTATGTTGGATATTTCACAAACAAAATATTTCAAAAGTAGCGGGCAAAAATATTTTTTTTTCTCTTCAAGTTATTTGACGCATGTGTTTATTTTCTTCATTCGACTTTTCATCAAAGAAATGAGAATTGCGGCGCAAAGGGAGTTGGCCGTCCTTTTTTTTCCTGCGGTGTTACTACTGTTGCGCAAAAGAGTGTTTTACGGGGATGCTTTTCTATCTTCGTGTTAACACAACCAGTAAACGGTACAGCGTGTTAGCGTTATTAAGTAACGTGGAAAAATAAAATAAATAAACATATATATGGGTGATTCTACAAAAATGGGAATATTTCTATCATGTAGATTTCAAAAAATTAATTTAAAATTAAAAATCTGAAAAAAATCAGCAAAGCACTTGATAAGTTACATAATTAAAATAGAATATCAGCAGAGCTTAAATGTTTGTATTTTATTGTATTTTTGGATTTTTATTTTTTTGAAGGCATATGTGAATGATAAAAAGGACATGTGGATGACACAATGGGTATGTGAATATAACACAGTAAGTATGTGAGTAACACAAACACAATAGGTATATTAATGAAATCTTTTTACCAGTAAACTGTTAGACATAATTTTTAAACATTGTACTGTCATAGTTTGGCTTTTGATTCATCCACGTGTCTTATATTGGGGCATGTGAATGACAATAGAAAAAGGGCATGTGAATGACAAATCACAAGTAATTGTGTTCTCCAAAAGTCATATCTGAATATTTTTCGGCTTCACTTCGAATTAGAACCCACAAATATAAGCCTTAGGATTATTCATTATCAAAATTTATTTACATGTACATTTTACATGCATTCTGTGGGGCATGTTAATGACAAAGATAAAAAACACTTGCCTTGAAAGTTGAGTTTAGCTTGATTTTTATCAAAAAATAATTGCAGAACAGCAAAATTAATCCTCAGCCAGGAATAACAAAGTTCCATGCTTTATTTTAAGATGTGTTGCCAGATTTTGAAATAAAACATTTCAGAGAAAAATATCTATACTTTTTAGACATGTGGATGACTGATAATCGCTGGGACAAAGTTTAGATTACTTTTAGAGAGATTATTTTCATATTATTTTGCTTTTTTTGTGATTTACATCTTGTACACATTTATATTTATAAATAAAAAACTCTTGAAAAAAAAATCCGCTATTTTTTTAAAATCTATATTCCATTGATTGTGAAAATTGCACCTATGGGACAGGGCATGTGGATGACATTTCAATCAAATATCCTTTTTTTAAAATGAATAATAGTTAAATATTGACATTGTTGATAACGAAAATTATAGAACAAAATACGCATAAAAATATTCCCAAAATAGTTTTTTATTAAATTAAAAACAAAAAGAGCATTCAGTATGGAACACAAATTTGCCCATTTTTGTAGAATCACCCATATATATATATATATATATATATATATATATATATATTTTTTTTTTTTTTTTTTTTTTGAAATATAAGCGTGTTAGAAATTTCTTCAGTATACTTTTTCAATTAATGTGTCATAACAAAGATTTTCAGCATGTCATTGTGTAATTTTCAGTCTAGATGTTTTAAAATTCAATGGTACAATTCGGTTTAATTGCTGTTTTTATGTTATTTACTACTAACTTTACATGGATTTTTTTCTGAAGTTTAAAATACGTTTTAAATAAATAAACAAAATTAAATAACGATTGAAATAATTTTAGCGTATTTTAATCTCTTGTTGCTTTCTCGCTACCGTTTGCTATATTTTTAGAGAAAAGTAAGCATTTTTAAAAGCGTCACTATTCTGTACGGAAATTAATTTTACAGCGCAGGATTGACTATTCGTAGTTTACATTCGCAGTTTCACACCGGTCAGAAAGTCTTAGAAGTTAACCAGTTAAAGTTATTGGAAGGTTGCAAAGAAAATAAAGTATTTGAAATAATTCAATATAAATTTTATTGATAAATATGCATCATTATTTGACGGGGGAGGGGGGATTAAGATTTTTGAAAAGGAAGGAAATCAAGATATGCAGCTGTTTGATCTTTTGTTTGTTTTTTACTGTTTAGTATTTTCCGTAGTTGCATTTAGCTCGCTTAAAAACGAAAGCAAAAAACAGAGGGGAGAATTCCCCCCCCCCCCCCAACTAATGTTCTCCTAGAACTATCATTAATAATAATTTTCCCAAAGAAAAGTCCTTAAGCGTCTTTCTGTACTGATAATGGATCAAGAACCCACCTTCTTTGTTACTCGCTGTGATTTTCAAAATGTAAGGTCTTATCTTCCTATGAATTTTTCACTGTTGCATCGCGCAAGAGCTTTAAAAGCATTTTTTTTTTTTTTTTCAGAAGGTAAAACAGTTCATGGCTCCTCGCCATATTAAAAGCTAGCTCTTTATGGTTCGCTCTTTTAAAAGAGGAGCAAGAACTACATGTGAGCTATATTTAGAGCTTTATTTGCCATATTATTGCTCTGCCTTGCCTTTCATAGTTAAGCCTGGATTAGACTAGCAAATTTCTGAGACAATTTTCTTACATTTCTTTTGGTAAATATTTAGGTTCTTTATTCGCGGTTGTGTGTAGAAATGCTTCTGTGAAGAAAATTTTTGAATGTGTATTTCGGATAACATTTGATTTTTATTATTAAGTAGGAGAAAATTGCGTAAAAGGAGGGAAAAAAATCCTAACTCAATAAAGTTAATTCTAAAATCCAAATTTTTGTAGCTGCTACTTATTTATCATATTTATTATTATTTTTTTAATCTGTACAAAGTGACTGGAGAATTTGTAACGTATGTTGCAAAGCTTTCCATCATGTTATTCGCTCTTTGGTGGTGTTATTCTTATTTTTGCAGAAATAATGCAAATGTTTATTCATGCATTGTAATCTTTTTCAGCCGAAGGGCTCTTTTACGCTTCCTTATGTTTCTCTCTTTCTTTTCAGTTAATTACTTTAAAATTCAAAAGCTACTTTCTCAAGAAATGAGTATGAATATTTTATGATACATTTTTTATTTCTATCTTATTTTTCCTGCAAAAGATAGGAAAAATAAATTCTGTTTTGGAAAAATGTGGTGGTATTGAATTTTTTATACCTTTTCTCAAAATGTGTGGCAAATATTTTGAAAACATTTAAAATGCCTCCACTTCGTGTGTTTTGTCGAACCGATCCATGAAAGGTAGTCTGCAGCAGGTACGTCATTTAGGGGGGGTTGTCAATTGCCCCCCCCCCCTGACTTTGAGAAATCAATGTATTTTTTACAAATAAGTGGGCATGGTTTTTGTTGTTTTCTGGTGAAATTGTATTGTGTTCTTACCCTTTGCTACTCCCCTCCCACGGAAAAACTTGAAATGACGGGCCTGGTCTGTCGTGCTAAGTGCAAAAGAGGTATCTGCAGTCGAGCTCAAACGGCGATATTACTCTTTAAAGTTTTGAGCCTCCATGTATTTGATTCAGATGATACATTTTAAAATTCTTTTTGAAAAATTCAGTGAACTCTCACTTATACGTCGCCTCATTTATGCGCCGTTTTCACTTATACGACGATTCTAAATAGTCCCAGCAAATTCCATAGCAAAATGATGATAGTATTATTCGTTTATGCGTCGCTCTAAAGATGAATATTTCACTTATGCGCCGAATTTTCCCTAAAATGTAAAGAAAATCAATTTATTTTCTATAAAAAATAAGCATTTTTCTTCCCTGTCCTTTTTAATCTTTCGCCTTTGTTGCTCACGAAAGGCATTTTTCCCACATGAACTAGAGTTCGGAGAGGGAAAATTATCAATTATGCATCGTTTTAAAGGGAACAGTTTGTAATTAGGTATGCTATAATTCTTGTTTTCTCTTTATCATTGTAGTTACGTTACAGTAATTGCCAAATCGTAGTAATTTGTCTCTTTTTTACAGAGACATTCTTATTCATTCTCTCATTAGAACCTATGTTGCATTTTAGTCTTGTTCATTTATACGTCTCTCTCACTTATGCGCCTTTTCTGTTGGTCCCTTGGGCCGGCGCATAAGTGAGAGTTCACTGTTCTTACCGTTCTCAGAGGACCATAAAACATTGCATGTAGGTAAAATACATCACAAGGAATCACCTGGTGACAGTAACTTAATTTCGTATAAAAGTGCAGATACGACTTTTGTGCTTAGCACGGCAGCAGTGCTAGTGGTCGTCGATAGAAATCTCGTCTGTTTATTAAAAAGGAGTTTTATGGCAAACTCGCGAAATATCGCCCAGCCAGACACTGGGTTTGGTATCTCATTTAGCTGCTGGTTTTAGTGATATACAGTGTGGCCGAAAACTTTTATATAAATCACGTCTGTACTTGACTCGTTTGATTCAATATAGCGACTGATTTAATATAGCTGGATTTTGTTGTTTTTGACGACTTGATTTATTAAAGCGGTTGATTAAATTAGCCACTGATTCATTTAACCGGCGAACGCTGTTGCCAAATAGTCGTCATTGTACGAAGTCCCTTCCGTTATATTTTGTTCATTATGTTGAAATTTTACTGTCATCGCGCCGAAAAAAAAGCTATTTGTTTGGAAGTAAAACATTGTTTGGAATTTCAATTCGTGAGTGAGAATAGATGAATTCCTTTGAGTGATATCTCCCGTCTATCTCCAAACAAAACAATCTTCTCAAGCATCAGTTCTTGCTCTTCTTTCTCAAAAAGTTTCATTCACTGGACGCAGTCATCGAAATAATAGAATTTCCCTTTCTTCTCTTCTCATCGCTTCCTTCCCCTTCGATTAAGATCTCCAATTTTTTTCTCTCTCTATCTCTGGGTCTGGAGAGATAGGAAAGAATTTTCCTCTCGGGTAGCCTTCCATTATGGCGGCGGTTTTAATTGAAATCAATTTCCTTTGTGTGGCTCCGGTGACGTTCATGCGGCTTTTTTCGGTTCAGGTTGGGAGATTAGAATTAAGCTCTCTTGGATCTCGTGATATGATCTTCTGCGTGTTAATCGCCGTCATAATGAGACGTGGGACTTGAAATATATCTGTAAACGAGGAGTTCGATCCATCCTCCCCATCCTTCGCACCCTCCCCGAAACTGCAGATTGGAATTTTCTTTTCTTTTTTTTTTGCTTTTAAGTCCTTAATCGAATGTGTTTGGCTTTTATATTTGTGCATACGCTTTACGGGACTATCCTTTTTAAATAGAAACAAATATCATGATATGGAGCTATCGCCTGAATTAACCTGCGTATACTCACTTACACACGTTTTATTTTTGGAAAATCCTTTTTTTTTTCTAAGTTGATCTTCTTCGACGCATGTTTCGTCATAGCTGTTAAAAAGTTAATGCAATGTTCTCTTGGGCCATTTTATCAACGACTTGTCGCCTTGCGTGCCTTTTCCCTGTGATAGATGCGCCCTTCTTGGCCTGTTTTGAAAGAAGAATATTAATAATAAATAACTTATAAAAATCAATAAATAAAATCAGATGAAAAATCGCACCATCATTGTCTTTTGAAAAATTGGCTGCTTAACCAACTCATTTGCGTCACGCAGAAAAATGGGAAATTTGTTCTTATCACCAAAACCTTTTTTCGATTTTAGTTACCTGAAAATGTTTCTAAGCATTAATGTAAATTGTAGTGTTAAATTTTTATTTGTTCAGTTCATTTTGTCCCAATGTCAGTAGAACCACTATAGTCACAGCCTGACTCATCGTTGCCATTTTGACTCTAGAAGACAAGAACAGGCTACGTTCTTGCTCTAGTTATTGTATATTCTTTGCGAGCCACATATTGTTCGACACTTGTGAATTATCGAAACTCAACCAACATAAAGAGTCCATGTATGTTGACCGAAAATCTGGCTCATAGCATGTATTGTCCAACCGTGTTAAGAAAATTTCCAAAAGTAAGGAACAAAAAAATATCAATAGTCATAGTTTTTGACAAATTCCTTATCTCGTAGAAATTTCGTTAGTTCAGAGGTGGTATTAATCCACTCTAGTTTGTAGTGTTACAGGTGATATCAAAAATCTCTTCAATCTGCATTACCCCGGCTCATTGCGTTTTCTTTGTAAACCTTTCTTAATACTGCGAGACAAATAAGGATGGTAACGAAATAGCTGATATATCTGTTCTGAGCCTTAAATGTCAGATCTTTTCCTACTCAACCTTGGTGAATTTTAACGACTCCCTGAAAATTCTTTTATTTTAAGGATGATACATTGCACCTTTAAAGGATTTAACATGATCATTCAGCCAAAAATCTCCGTTTCTTCAAAAATTTCCCCTTCGCATATTCACTTTCCTGGCAAGCAGTTTTTTTTCCTAATCAGCCATAAATGATGAACTCCGGAGGATTAGTTCATGCAGCGGGACGTAAAGAAAAGCCGTACATCCCTGTAAACGGTGATGCATCCTGTTTCTCACTCGAAGGACCTTGTGCGGATGTCACGGGGAACGATCGCGTTTCTCATTAGCACCTTCCCTTTAACTCCTCGAACTATCTCCTCCGGTGTTTCCGTATGTATGCCCGAAACTCGTTAGCCGAAGGATCAATTTGCTGTTGCGCTCATCTGTTGCTGAAGCCTGAGATTGTCCATTTTGTGGGGTGGATTTTGGGAATGGCATATATGCACTGAACTCAGGCTAAGTTTGAAAGTTTTTAGTTGCTAAAATGGTTGGCGGTGAGTGGGAATATCTTTGCTACTTTTAAATAAGTAAATAAATAAGCAAGCTAGTTAGTTACTCTACCCAGTGTTGCCAGAGTATTTATTGGTAGTACATTTCTGTTAGACGGTTAAAGACTCTGAGACGAAATTATAAGGGATGGAAAGGGGCGAAAGGCATAAATAGCAGTCCTTTACGTTCAAACTTCCAAAATAGTTTTATACAGGGTCCCTACGGTCTAGTACTACCTGAAAAACCCAGAAATGTCAAGGAATTTCTTTTTGTTCCAATACTCGGGAAAATCATTACTTTGAAAACCTGCGAAAATCACTCTAACTTCGAAAAAACTTCATCTGATGCAATTTTGTACGAGTTGGTAACGTGGCATGAAATTCAAAATGATACCTGAGTCAACCCTGTGTAGAAAATAACAATTTTATGACTCTAAATTCAGAAAACTTTGAAACTTTTTTAACCCCCCGCCCCTCGCCCTTCAACCATATGAATTTATCGGACATCAAGTACCTCCCTGTAGAATTTACCTAATGTTCGACGCAAACTGTTAATTTGTACAAGGACAAAAAATATATGCTTCCGTTTTTATATGTGCAGATTTTAGATAAAAAATTAACTGTTTAACGTTTAAAGGGGGAGGTCAGAGATGACCAATAGGGTGGAGCGAAAAAAATGAATTTTTGATTTTCGTAAACGGGTACCTTTCATTTACTGTGAATGAGGATAAGTAACAATTCTGTGAAATATTTCACTTTTGCGACGTCATCTTTAGTCTGCGCATTTGGCCTAAAGTTTTGAAATTTTTGATTTTTTTTAGATTTTTCAAATTTTTTAAAAAAATATTACAATTGATAAAACTAGTGACGTGTGGTTATTAAATGGAAGAAAAAGGTTTGAAACGTACAAGGAATTTTTTAAAACCATTTTAGATTACGATTTCAGTCTGCGCATTAGGTCCGAAGTTCATCAAATTTCCCAAAATTTCTGATATTTTCAACATTTTTAACTCAGTATTTCCTCTCATTATTCACTTGAAGTGTCTTCAAACCTGTCTTTATTCATTTTTTTATTACTTTAAACTCTGCAACTCTTTGCTAGCTCATGTGGAACTACCCAGGACTCACCACAAGGAGGTGACCGCACTTCTAGTCCTACACGTGAACCCTTCCTTCCAACCAATAAGACCACGTATTTACATTTCTTAGGTTCGCCTTCAACAGTTAAATTGCTCCTTTGTGTCTTAAATTGATCAAATATTTCTGTCGAATATCCTCGTTTTTACTTAATTTCGTTTTCCTGTGATTACATACCAATTTTGAATAGGTTGTGGCCTCTTTGACAGCTCTTTCAACTGATTGAGTCTTGAATGGAAATTTAAAAATAGCGCATTCAGAAATCATATTTTAATTCTCAGCTTCCAGTAATCTTTGTAAATATTGTGTTGTTAAATTACGTGTGAAAGGTGGCTTTGTAATTTCCACATCATGACAAGAAATCATTTCGATTTATTCTGACTTTTGATTTATGTATGTAATGTATGAAAATAGATTTTTATCTATTTTTGGAATCTGAAGTGTTCTCACTTATTTGCTTGTTTGTTTTGCAGATTGAGCATTGATAATACGATTTAAAACAAATTTCTTTGTATGCTCTCTCTTATGAACTAACTAGATTATTATCCGGCGTTGCCCGGGTGCTTATTAATACAACATAGCTCTAAAACAATATTTGACTGAATTCTATCCACATGGGAATATAAAAACTTATTTCATGCTAAAATGAAATAGGTGAGCCTTAAATTGATAATTCATTGTTAATCGTAATCTTTGCTGGAAAATACTCCTATTTAAATGTGTTACATTTTATCAATTTGTACGATTAAAGACTTATCTCTATTACTCTATCTATTCAAAATTGAAGAAAATGCCCATTTTGAGACAAAAAAATTTGAATTTTGAGCTGTTTGGATTTTTTAAAATTTCAAAACCACGCCTATGTGAATTCTAGTGCATTAAGGAACCTCTGTGCCAAGTTTGTTGAAAATCCGACGAAAACTTTGGATTTGTATAAGGGACAAACATACATAGATCCATTTTTATATGTATACAGGGTGTCCACTCCAATCGTGGACCAATAGCTAATTTCTAAACCGTTAGAGATAAGCATATAGTTCATTTAGGAAAAAATCTCCAAATTATGAAAGGAATTTTGGGTCTATTCAATGTTTTTCAAAAAATCAAATTTTGAAAGAGTTACGAAATTTAAATTTTTATACAGCCCCCCAGTCCTATCAATCATATTTAGTAAAACATTCTTGACACTGTAACGTTCAAAACTAAAAAAAAATCACTCCTCTACGACAAAAATTGACCGAGTTATGACGTTTTGAAAAATCAAGATTTTGAAGGATTTCGCATACGGTCCCTTAAGTGATCTCTCGATGACGTCATGAAATAATGCAAAATCTTGATTTTTCAAAACGTCATAACTCGGTCAATTTTTGTCGTAGAACAGTGATTCTTTTTAAGTTTTAAACGTTACAGTGTCAAGAATGTTTTACTAAATATGAATGATATGACTGGGGGGCTGTATAAAAATTTAAATTTCGTAACTCTTTCAAAATTTGATTTTTTGAAAAACATTGAATAGACCCAAAATTCCTTTCAAAATTTGGAGATTTTTTCCTAAATAAACTATATGCTTATCTCTAACGGTTTAGAAATTAGCTATTGGTCCACGATTGGAGTGGACACCCTGTATATCGATAACATCGTATTTCCAGGGTGTAAAGTATACATTGTTTTGAATGGATGTGAATACAATTTTCTGGTTTTTCCCGGAGAGATAAGCAGAATCTCAATATAATCTTTAGAATCTCAACCAAATTCATAGCTAAATTTGTAGCGTCTTGAACTTCATCCTAAAAGAGCAAAGACACTTTTATCGCGAAAGTTATGAACTCTTTTAAAAATTATAGACAAAAGATGATGTTTGCTGTAGTCAACCATCTGGCTTGGAAAAGCTTTCTTGGACTTCTGTTTCATATTTTTTTGGATATTTTTCCAGTCAAAACTAAATTGCTCGTCTCATGAAGTTACTGTTTCTCAATACTTAAATCATTTTTATTGTCAAAATCAATCTGATCAATGACAAGTTCTATAGGTTCATATTGAACTGATTTGAAAGTATAACACGTTATTTAGCTTCGTCCAACAGGCCCAAAAAATCACTTTGGTCCAATGGTAGGTCACCTAGCTTTTGCAAAAAAATGCCGCAAATTAAGTTCATTCAAATGTAGTTGGCAAATATCCCATTACAGCAGTATACCAAGTTTTTCTTCCTGTTTCCGTATTACGCCTTTGTATTTTCCTGTCTTTCTGGTGCATCCATTAAAACCAATGTAAACAATTTCCTACTCAAAGAAACAATTTATTGTTCCTGACTTGTTTAAGAAATGTAAATGTGTGCTTTCATTGGTTGGAAGCAAGTGGAGCGCGGGTGGCATCCAAAGTGCGGCCACTTCCTCGTGGTGAGTCCTGGTTAATTTCAATGAGCAAGCAAAGAGTTGAGTAGTTTAAAGAAACAATAAAATGATTAAAAAATGTTTTGAAGGCACTTTAAGTAAATATTGAGAGGAAATATTAAATTATTAAATTTCTGCTTAATATTGAAAATATCGGAAATTTTGGAAAATTTGATGAACTTTGGGCCTAGTGCGCAGACTGAAATCGCAATCTAAATTGGTTTTAAAAAATTCCTTGTACATTTCAAAACTTTTTCTTCCATTTAATAACCACCCGTCACTAGTTTTATCATTTGCAATATTTTTTAAAAAAAATTGAAAAATCTAAAAAAAAATCAAAAATTTCAAAACTTTAGGGCAAATGCGCAGACTAAAGATGACGTCGAAAAAGTGAAATATTTCATAGAATTGTTACTTTTCCTCATTCACAGTAAATGAAAGGTACCCGTTTACGAAAATCAAAAATTCATTTTTTTCGCTCCACCCTAATGACCAAACTCTACAGATATAACTCATGAAGTTACATGCTATGCTTGTTCTTTTCGGATTCTTCCCAAAGTTTTCTTGATGAAGTTATTCTCTCTACTTTTGATGGCGATTATTTGTGATTATATATGTATTTTTGACAAATATTAATTTTTAATTTATTATGTTAACATTTTTCTTCTACTTCCTCTGAACTTATTTGGAAAATAGCTATGAAAATATTTTTATAATCGGTATTTTCCATCTTTACGTGGAATAAGCTGTTTAGTAAAATATTTTAACCTGTGCTCTGAGGACTGTATGTAACAAATCAGTAGTTCAATATCGCAATTTTAATTCCCTGTGTTTGGCCGCCACAGTCGATATCTATGATTCATTGTATAACTTCGCTGTTGGAACCTGCTCCATAAAGCAAATGTGTTAAAATTACTCTGCAGAGCGAGAAGGAGTGGATTGTTTCGGTTTGGAAATTGATGTATGTGTGCTAAGATTTATCCAAGACACATAACCCACTTGGGAGCGGTGGTTGTGCAATATATTAGCTCGCATTCGCGCACGTTAGATCCATACCCCTGGAAATTGACAAGAATTAAGGAATCTCTAGAGCAATTTGGAGGAATCTATGTACACACACAAATCGTAAGCACTTTGTACACACACGCATGGATAATAAGCTCTTTGTACACGTGCACATGAATGCATGAACACATATTGAGATTAATTCTTTCATTTTAGTTTAATTTTCTGGAAAGCGCGCGACATACCGATATACGACAGCGCGCGCCAGGGTGTCAATGATTTAAATCAATTGATTTAAATCAGTGATTTAAATCGCGATTTAAATCAATTGATTTTTTTAAAAAAATCATTGATTTAAATCATTTTTTATATTAATTCTTAAAAAATTCTCTTGGACAATCCCAATTTCATTATTTTCACCATTTTCTTTTAGAGCTTTGATTTCCATCTAATAAATGGAAAAGTAATCCTACTCATCCCCCCTCCACAAATGCTGGAAGGTTGCAGTCCAAATAATATGTTTGCACAAATAGTGCTCTTTGTTGTCTAATATGTGAAATAAAGAAAATACATGCAGGTGCACGGCAGGTGTTGCAAAGAGTGAATTGAGGGGGGAGGGACATGATAGAATGTGTGTGATATACTTTCAGTGAAAAGAAAAAACAAAAACAACCAAACAGAAGATGAATTTTCTATGCCTTGCATTAGCAACTGGGGGGGGGGGGGGGCAGTCTTTATTAGTGGCTGAAATGGAACATATTCCAGCTTTACAAAACAAAAGAAAATTAAGAGGGGGGGGGGACTGAATGAAGTGAGGATTGGGTTGAGCTTCCTGCCCCATTTGATTTTTATCCTAGCTAGTAGACGGGATTATTTTCAGATTGGCTCCGAACACTTTTTTCTGGGTTTCTTACTGGTGAAACTTTACTTCAAAGGTGTTTTTGTATTTTTAAAAACTTATAGTTAAGTTGTTCATAAATAAAAATTAATTAATAACTGAAGTTTCTAAGTTTTTTTAAAAAAATCAAAAAAATCCGATTTAAATCAAAAAAATCTGATTTAAATCAAAAAAATCCGATTTTTTTGATTTTTAAAAAAAAATCATTGATTTTTTTTACACCCTGGCGCGCGCTGAGTCAGAATGACCGTATTACATTTTAAAGGCGCGAAGCGCCCGTTCAACGTCGGGCCAAGCAGCTAGCTGCTTGGGCATTAGTGGGTCACAGATACAGATACAACAGATAATTAATTATTTTCGTGCCGGCGCGAAGCGCCTTTACACGTAACTGGGGTAGCATTGACGGGGAAATGACAAGTGAGCAACATCATTATGTAGGGAGAGAAAAAAAAAAAAAAAACACACACAATACACAATATACGCATGTACAATCATGAGTATAACAATAAGACAATAGGGAAGAAAAGAGCATGAGAAGAGCAGAAATATAATTACAACAAGCAAGAAATGGTTAAGCTTGGGAATAAAATTTGAAAATAAAGATGAAATGCATTATTTTATAAACGGAAATCAAATTTTCATGTTGTTACCATGGTTACGTTTTTATTTCCTTTATTTGCTTCGTTCTTTTTCCCTTAATAATTTTTAAAATGTATTTATTTTTGTATTAATCCAAACTCTAAGCCTTATTAAAATTAGCTAAATGAACTATTTTAACTGTTGTGAAATAAATCGTCTGCTTTTCTTTATTCAGTTTTTAACGAATTAAAACTCGGTAAATTATAAAATATTGTATAAATTGCGGTATTGCAACGTTCTTTCTAAAATGTTTCATTTCGAAAAATATACTATTTTGTTTTTAAAGCTGGGAAAAAAATTTCCTTCTTCTTTTAAACTTTGGTAAGATTTCTGTTGGTTTCAGTAAACAACAGAATTGTTCTTATTTTCTCTTTTGGCTTATTTTGTAATAAACTTTTAAGCAATTATAGTTGAATTGCAACTAAAATTGAGTATTTTTTCTGCGATATTAATTTATTACCAAATGACCTTTTAATTTTGTACTACGGGCAAACCGCTAGTATTCTATAATTTATGTTTTATTTCAAACAGTCATTGAAATGCTTTTAATACAATGCCAAAATAATTAAGGTAAATTTCAATTAGATTATTTTTAGGAATTGATAGCACAACTGTTTATTTTAAAATACATTCTTCATTTTAAACCCCCCTTCACCCCTTTTTTTTAATTTTCAAGAAAAGCCATTGTACGTCCTCTCTATGTCAGGTCACAGAATTATTATGTTTGCTTTGTACTGTGCGAATATTTTTCAACTTATTTCTTACTTAACCAAAATCTTAAAGCAAATAAGGGAAAATAAAGAATGGAGAGAAGACTGTAGTAAATGCTTTTGTAGAAAGTACTTTTTTGTTTGGATCTCGTCCATAATCTCAAAAACTAAAGTTAATTTCTTGCCAAAACCGCGATAACAATTCCCACTTGGTCCCCAAACCAACCTAGTTCAGCCAAACTGTGGAAATGTTTCTCCCGCGTCTGGACGAAAGTTGGAAGCCCGCGCTTGCCCAGCGGGGAAAATCGCAGCCGTTGTCGTCACTCTGTTTTCCAGGCACTCTAGGTAGAATGAGAACCTGTGATCAGGGGGGGGGGGGGCGCTCATCGTTGCCAATCCTAATTTGGCTTTTGAGCGAATACGTGATGAACATAGCGTCTTGGGGCATGTTTTTTCCCCCAGAGCTATAAGTGTAATGGACCTGATCTCTAACCAGGGGGTTTTGATGTTGTTCCAATTTGGTGAAGAAATCAGTGGCTGTGTCAATGATGTAATTTGTGATGTACTTGACCAGGGGCGGCTCCTCACTATGGGCCGGGTGGGCCGGGCCCACCCAGAAAAATTGGAAGAAAAAAAATCAGCTCAAAAAAAAAAAGGACCCAAAACTTATTTTCAAATCCCCCCCCCCCCCCGAGCATCACACATTCAGCGAAAAAAAGATTTCAAAATCCATCGATTTCAGCTCTTCCGGGACCTCCGTGACAAGCGCGCTCTCTTTCCTTTCTCGCGCCCCCTAAGAAAGCGCGCGAAAGGAAAGAGCGCGCGTTTGTCACGGAGGTCCCGGCTCTTCGCACATGAGAACGAACTTGGGCCGTGGGCCATC
>JAXGGA010018715.1:0-21490 GCA_038373865.1 Uloborus plumipes | reverse complement strand
TTACATAAGAATCAGCCTTCAAAATACCAGAAGCATTTTCAAGGTTTTTTTTTGTCGAACAGTATAGTCAGTAAATGCTTCTAGCTAATTTCTACGTAACGACCTTCAAAGTATCAGCTGACAATTTTTCCACCGAGATACAGCCAGCTGACGTATATATTTATCAATAGTTACATATAAGCTATCATCTGGTAAATTTTTAGGCGAGAGGAAATGAGTGAATTTTTTTTTTTTTTTTTCTTCAAGCGTGGGAGGTTACAACTAATCATCCCCCCCACTGTGCCGCAGCTGACGGTCATAGGGCTTTATGATACTGTTGTCTGATGCGTATGGCCAATTATCTATCGAGAAGAAATAATTAACCAAATTTTCACCTGGCTCTCGGACTATAAAGCATTCTTACTAATTTTAGCACTCACATAGTCTTAAAATATAAACATTGTTAAACAAAATAACGATCAGTGAAAAGATCTAAGTTTATTATTGCATAATAGCTAAAATTGGTAAAAGGTATAGCCACAATAGGTCAAACAAGAAATTATGCAACAATGCAGACGAAACTATTACAGGGTTCATACTCATTTTAAAAAATGAAAAATAAGGACTTTTGAAGGACTCCCAATTTTTTTCAGGACTCATAGAAAATTATTTAAATAGCTTTAGGAACAAAATTTCAAATTACTCAATTTATGAGTACATTAAAATTTAAAGTGCAGAGAGATTCGCAATGGACTCTGATTCAAATGACAATGAATGATTAACCCTACACTGCATAGCGTTGCCAATTGGATACATGAAGTATTTTTCCTTATGACCATGCATAAGGCAACTCAAACATAAAAAGCAAATATTAGATATCTTTAAAGCTAATATAACCATCTATCCTCAAAATCAAGTTTTTAAAAATGTGTTCCAATGTTTTCTTATTACACTAAAATACATACATATGTCTTTCAAGGAACAAAAAATCATGCAGTGTAGGGTTAAGATCTATTCAAATGACTACCATTCTGAATTGGGAACAGAAAGTAACTATAGAGAATGCTACAAATAGGATGAACAAACGACATCGTCTATGCTTTTCTAGCGTTAAGCTCTTTAATGTTTTTACTCGTTGAGTTTACTATTTTTCTGGCCCACTTTTCTCATTTTAGGATTGTTTTGTTTATATTTGCTACTATTTCATTTTCAATGCAGTAATCATTTTTTCAAATATTTTTTTACTAAATTAACCGTAGTTTTTACCATTGCGTAAATAGGCTAACACTAATGTTGCTAATTTAAATGCTTAAGTCCTTTTAAATCTTTTGTTTTTAATTTTAATTCATTTTGACTGTTTCATTTGTACATTATAAGCTTGTCTTTTTTTCCCTTCGCTAATTATTCTTAATTTTTTTCGATGGAAATTTATCAATTGTGGATTATAATAAAAATTTATGTGTGGAATATCATTTGTGTAAAATTATCATTTGTGGATAATAAACATTTCAATGGAGCAAATTGCACCCTTGAAATTTTTAGGTGGGAGGTTTTCTTGGCTCCCTGATGTATCAATCTGTTTTTTAAATCCAAAATTATATTAAATGATACTAAAATAAACTGAAGATGTTTAAAAATATTAAAATAACTGAAAAAAAAAAGGATCGATTCCATATTTCACTTGCTGATAGGAGCAACTCTTAAAAAACACGGGATTTCGTTCAAAATTTTTGAATTTTATCAAAAATAAAAATAAATTTTATTTATTTTCTTCTTAAAAAAGCGTATTAAACAACAAAAATGCAAAAAATCCGATTCCTATAGCGGATGCAAAAAGATTGCAGTTTTCAAAGTGATGACATCAAAAGCATAAAAACAGAATATAAAGGAATTTATTTTGGTAAAAACTTTATAGAATTGCATTTTAAAGGTCTGTGATCAACATATTATTAATATCTGTTAACACAATTAATGCCAAGATAAAATAAAACGATCCATTCAGCGTTTAACATTTAGACTCATAAAAGAACTGTTAATTTTGCTTTAAAAAATTTAAAATAATGATTTGAACAAGAAATAAAGCGAATTTTCAGTTATTTGCCTCCTAATAAAGAGTAATTGGCTTGAAAAATGAGAAAAATTCGCTTTTCATATCTGATGCAAAGAGATCGCATTTTTCAAAATGAAAGCATCAGAAGTATAAAAACGGTAAATAAAATGATTTATTAAAGTCAAATAATTTTAGAATTACATTTCATCAGGTTTATATAATGAATGTCATTAATAATCACTGACAGTCTTTTAAAAATTAAGGAAATTTTTTCAAAATTCAGGACTTTTTAAGGGTTTTTTAGGGACCTTAATTTTGCTTGATAAAATTAAGGGTTTCTTAAGGGTTTTTTAAGGAAGTACGAACCCTGTATTAATTGCTTGTTTCAATAGCTTATTTGTATAACTTTATCCGGGCCGTGATGGCCCGATCGGTAAGGCATCGGACTTGTGTCCGGAGGGACCCGGGTTCGATCCCAGCCGATCAAAGATCCATCGTCTTGATTAATGGTGGCTGGGAGGCGTTAAAAATGTCGTGGTCGCAAAGTCCTCCAAGTGAAACGATACCTCTGGGGGTGCTGGGCCTAGGGTTTGCTCGACCCTAGGTTCTGGTTCAAAATTAAGAACAGAGCGCTCTTCAGGGCCTTATCCCGGTTAAACCAAGAAGCAGTTGGTAGGTACAGGGACCCTGGAGGTGTGAAATGAAATGAAATATAACTTTATCCAAACTTCTCTGTATCTCAAAAACTTCTGCCTCGAACTTTTTTCTGCACTGGAAATTCAAGACAGATTGGTTCGACTGTATACGCAACCTGCTGTAAAATTCTTTGTAAACTTGTAGGGATTGCAATACCGGAGCAAAAACACAATACCGGTATTCGGTATTTTCAAAACGCCAATACCGGAATACCAGTATTAATACCGGTATTTGAAATTTTTCAAAAAAAGAAAGAAAACATACTTGTTTTG
Organism: Uloborus plumipes; assembly: GCA_038373865.1. Classification (NCBI taxonomy): domain Eukaryota; kingdom Metazoa; phylum Arthropoda; class Arachnida; order Araneae; family Uloboridae; genus Uloborus; species Uloborus plumipes. The sequence continues at coordinate 18,493 of JAXGGA010018715.1, read as the reverse complement.
TTGTAGTGTTCAATAATTTACACAAAAATATAAATTATCTTATGCAAATATAATATGGAAGAACAAATATTTTGGTCAAATAATAATAAATGCAATATATGACATTAAAAAGAACACAGATAAAATTAATCATTTTTTCAACACAAAAAATAACAAAACGTATAGTAGAGTACAAAAAATTCTGCCTGGTGTCAATATCAATTGAAAAAAAAAAGAACTTTTTCTACTGCTGATTTTTAAAATAAGATCTTAAAAAACACAAAGCTTCTTTCGAACTGTTATTCAATCTGGAGCAAATTTTTGTATATATAGTTCGAGCAGCTAAAAACGAGCGCTCGAAATCGACGCTGGTAGGGTGTATTGTTAACAATACGCGATAGGTGTGCTCCAAGTACTTACCCCGAAATCCTTCGTCTTCAAATAATTGTACTTATCTTCTGATCTTTTTGAAAACATCTGTTTTCGGTGTTATACTAGTACTGTTTGTGGCAATTTTCTTATTTATGGCTTGCTGTAACTTTTCCTGGAGAGACAATTCTTCTTCCACTTCAATGTCATCTTCATGAATTTGTTCTTGCTCAGGAAGAGTTCGTTGTTGCTTGCTTTTCCAAACCTTGTTGAAGGAAATTTATGATGAATGTACTTCTTCCACTTCAATTTCATCTTCATGAATTTGTTCTTGCTCAGGAAGAGTTCGTTGTTGCTTGCTTTTCCAAACCTTGTTGAAGGAAATTTATGATGAATGTGACAACATTTGATCAGGTTATTTTTTTCCCTTCTCTCTCTGTTTCTTTTTGAATTCACTAAATTATGCAAATACCTCAAAATATCTTCCAATTCATTATGTCGTTTCTCTGTACATATTTTCAAAGCACTGTACAATTCTTTGGCCAGTGGAGTGTCTTGCTAGTTTAGTGACTGCAGCATAAACTTGATTATGGTTATATTAAAGCCTCCACTGCTAGTTTTATGGGAAGCAGAGCAGATACTTATTCATTCAAAAATTATTCATTTTTTTCCCTAATACCGAAAATACCGGTATTTTGCCTCAGAAAATACCGGTATTTCGAGACTGGAAAATAGCTCGAAATACCGGTATTTGGTATACCGGTTTTGCAATCACTAACCTGAAGTTAAATGAGACTTAGAATGACAAATGCTTCAAGTTACTGATAGTTTGTGATCAAGATCCCACTGGTCCCTTACTAGACCCAATGAAAATTTCAAACCAAAGAAATATTCAATTTATAATACTTAGAGGTATCAAGAGTTGGCTGTATAGTCAAAGACGTGCACATACCTCTGATCGCTAGGATACTGCAAATTTACGCAGTAGATGCTGTGACATTGCTTCCGAGACTTGTCGAATGCAATTGCTTGCACTTTGTTGTGTGACTTTTACAGGGGCGTGCTTAAAGTTTCAGCGGCCCTGTACGAAATTTGTTTTAATAGTCGAGAAATAAACATTTATTTATTTCCCCTCTCTCATAAAACATAATACATTTAAATTATTACACACCGCAACACGCACCAATCCCAACACATGAAAACCGGAAAGTATTTTGACATTTTACTATAAAATTGCTATATTATGTGAATTAAAAATAAAAAGAAAGAAAGAAAAGACACAGACACAACCAAAATTTACCAAAAAAACAAACATTTATTTAGAAAAAAGAAAAATCTAGAGATTAATAAATAAATAAAATAAAATAAGCGATTTAGTGAGAAATAATTTTCCTAGCTTTTTGAGCAGCAAATTCATCAATTAAGTTTGAAAAATCTAAAGAAATACAAAAATCATTTTCAATCGATAATAGTGCTATGAGCATTAGTTATAATAGATCTTAAATACGTTTTTTAATTTATTTAAGCTTTGAGAATGAACGTTCTGCAGAGACAACTGTAGCTGAAATAGTTAGAAAATTCGTAAATCAATAACAAAATTTAGTAAAACATTTTAGAAACTGTTTTCAAACAAATATTTAAGTGTTTGAAATTAAAGTTTCCCCGGAATGAAATTTATAAAAACTTTTAACTCTGTGTATAAATCGGTAATTTTATTTTTATTTTTAATTCGATAATTTTTTTTAACAATTGGAAATCGTCTAATTCTAACGCCAAGTTATTGCAATTAGTTATTAAATCATGATCTTCCAAAGTTTTTAATGCTGGAATATTGCAAAGAAATCCAAATTTCTTGTTGAAGTTTTTTTCTGAAAACGCTCCTAGGTGTACATAAAAGATTGACTCGTAAGAAAATTGTTCGCTAACACTCTTTCTACGAAGAGTATTAACAGGAGAAGAAATTTCATTGGTATTCATTTCCAATGATAGAGAGCTAAATCTTTTGCTCAATTTCAGAATTTTAAGACATTTTCAAAGGAATGACGATCCCTTCCTTGAGGGGCCGTACGCCAGCACGATATTTAATCTTAAAATATGGAATTTTGAGCAATCTTCAACTATGTTTTAGTTGGGGTGAGAGCTCCTCTATCCAGAAATGTTTCGAAATTAAATCCTGAAAAAAAAAGGGGGGGGGGGCGATTGCAGTTCGTCTTTGATGACATTTGGGATAGAAATGTTGTTCTGTACTCTTCCCCGAAAAATTTTTAAAATTGTAATTCAAAAAAAAAAAAAAAACGCAATTTTTAGGCGATCTCTGATGATGCCAGGAGGGAAGAAGTTGGGGGACACAAACCTGAAAGTTCTCTCCCCACAATTTTTCGGTATATATTAAAAAAAACGTAATTTTAGATGACTTTGATGATATTAGGGGAAAAGAGGATTCAAGTGAGGGAAGTCAGAAATTAGGGGACACAACCCGGAGAATTCTCTCCTCACAATTTTTCGGTATTGAAGTTTAGAAGGGAAAAAACAAAAACGGTATTTTTAGATGACTTCGATGATATTAAGAGAGGCTATGATTCAGGGGTTTAACTCCGGAAATGTTTCGGAATTAAAAGACTGAAATTTTGTAATCAAGAGATCTAAACCACGGCATGTAAGTAAAAGGTAAGTAATATAAAAAAAATCGCCCCTCCCTTGAGACATTTTTAGATCCGCTCTTGAGAATTTTAAAGTCAGTGTTTTTCAACTTTTCTAAAAAAATAAGCGTTTCTCTATTAACTGAGCAGCAATATTTAAATTTATAGTAGAATTTTGCGTTAATCTGTGCTTTGGGTCCCTTTTCTCGCCAAACACGGATTTCGGTTTTGTCGCCATAGAAACGCCATTTCTGCGTAATGTCTCTCGGAGCTTTCAACTAAGCGAGACAAGGAAAAACGCGCCAGTTGGCGATTTTTTGAAAATGCGCCAAGCAGGGACCCAAAGCGCATTTTCACCGAATTTTGCTTTGCTTTCCTAACGAAATTTGAACAAGCAATATACATAAAGAAGTGAGAAATTTGAAGCTTAGTTTTGCATTTTGACCCCGTTGCAATTTCCGATATCTCAACTAATTTGTCATAAATCAATAGCAACAGTTTTATCATACCGCTTTAGAATGTTCCATTGCTGAGTAGAAGTAGAAAATAAGATTTATATTTGCTGAATTATTTCAAAAGACAAGTTTGCCTCTAGCCGAGAAACTAATTGAAGAATTGGCCACACCGCCAAAAGCGGTTTGTATTTTAGATATTTTGAAAGTTTAAAATAATAGTTTGAGGGAAAAAGTTTCTTTTTTCAAAGTTTTTTTCTCCACGTGCTCACAAAAATATTTTTTCTCTTGCAATATTTTAGCGGCCCCAAATTTCAAAATATTTTAGTGGCCCTGTGCAGTTCCACAGTTTGCCACCCCCTAAGCACGGCCCTGGACTTTTATGTAGTCATCGTTCCCCACCCTTTTTTGGTAGCTCCCAGCAGCGAAGAAATTTAAAGCACATAGAACCTGTAAAGGAACAGAGGAGTGTTAGATGTGTAATAAAGTAATAGTTATATTTTAAGTATATTAGTTTACTAGCAAAAATACCCGGCGCTGCCTGGGTCAGTAATAATATTGAGAAACTATTCTGTAACTCAGAACCAGAACGACGTAAGTCCAAAAATGGCGATTTTAACTTTATTAATGAATCATATGTAGAACCTTATTTTGCATCGACCCATGAGAACGGTATTCTATAAAACAAACTCCTTCCAATTATTTAGCAACATTAAAAAGCGCGAATCCCATCCTTTGCATGCATACGACAATCATTTTTCCCTCCTCCTGAAAAGTTACCAAAATGGACTTACGTCAGTCTGGTTCTGTGGTACAGAATTTATACTCACCTTTGGTTTTTTTTTTTTTTTCCTGAACTGAAAGAACTCAAAACACACAGCTTTGACGATTTTTAAAATGCCGCCAAATTTGCGGTAACTGTTTTGTTATACCTAGGATAATTTTGCTCCCCTCCCTACTTTATGAAAATACATTAAGTAATATTATGTCACTAATTTTTGTCAGAGAAATAGTCATCAAATGCTGAGATACTATTGCTGACCATAAAATGAGGCTAAAAGTTTTTGTCCTAAATGATTTCAAAATTAATGGGAACATTTGACAATTATTTGTGCAAAAATGCAAATTAATGGTAATTTTAGTCTTGTTTAAGGGCTTTATTAATTTAGTATGCAGATTACTTTTTGTTTTGACATAATTTTAAAAAGGTCAAATATATGAAATCGGGGAACAAAAGAAAAAAAAAACTGAACTTTTTCAAATGTGGGAGTATTCTATCGATGATAAGGATTTTGCCGCAGTCGATGAATATCAGACAATAATAATTTTATTTTGGTTACGTCGTGTAAGAAGTAAAGTACTATTTTCTTACAAAAGTACTATTATGAAGTGTTTGTCACAAAAACTGGTGTCAGTTCAAAAAATCGCTGAGAATCTCAGTTATTAAAATCTTCTTGCAACAAATTTGGCAAAACTCTTGTTCAACTGGATACTAACTAACTGCCCAATTATGAACTTAATCCATTTATTAGTTGCCAATCTCTTCAAGCGATTACGTTACCGATACTCTAAAACACATATTTACACAACTCGCGAAAACCAAGATTACAAAATGTTTTAAAATACAAATCATGGCAAAAGCTTGTTAGATAGCGAGCGAGCGTTTCCAATATCTAAGTAAAAATTCGGATATTTACCATGAAGCTGAAAAAAAATTACTTTTTGATTTGACTTGAGAAAAGTCTTGAAAATTTAATGCGAAAAGTGGAAATGATACATGCAATTCTAGCTATCGACAGGGAGTTGAGATGCCCTAAATACTGAATTAGTTTGTTGGAAGCAGGGTTGCAAAAAATCCACCTGCCCAAAAAAACCCACCCGGGTTTTTTGGGTAAAACCCACTTTAAAAAACCCAATAAAACCCGCACAAAAGCGGGTTTTATTGGGTTTTTAAAAATTAGTGAGGTTAATTTCATATTCAGCATTTTTTATATTAGATTTTATCCATTGTATTTAAAAAAGTTACCCTACCTATTGAAACTTATACGTCTACCCATGAAATTTATACATAAAACATTAAGACAATTTCTTTTCTGCCGATGCTAACAATTGTTTTGTTTGCAGTTGGCAATGGCCTCGAGTAATATTACGGGAAAAGAAGATAATGTTACAAAATACATTTTAAAATGTTACATCTTCATCCTAATAACTACGAGAATTGAGCACAAATTTTTACTAAATATCGTTACATTTCATTATTTTTTTTTTACATTTATCTATGATGTAACTTGGGTGGTGGTGGCATAATAAAAAAGTGTAAACTAATCCTTTAAAGTAATTTTCAAATGTTATTTGTTACTTTGTCTTTTATGATGATTTCTTTACATTATTTAAATGCAAATTAATTGCATATTAAATTAATTAAGACAAAAATAAAAATCAGCATTCTGAATTAATTCTTTTTTAAACATAGAAATCCCCCCACACCCACCTTTTTCTTTTTCAACAAGCAACAGAAACAATAAATCTAAAAAAACCCAATAAAAGCCAATAAAACCCTAAAAAACCCAATAAAACCCGCCCAGGTTGGGTTTTTTGAAAAAAACCCGGGTTTTTTGCAACCCTGGTTGGAAGCCTTCGCGGATTTGTGCGAAAAATGTACCTTAAATTGGAATGAAAAAGCGCTACCAATCTAACTTTTTCGAATATCATTATAAATTATAGCCTATGTGTTGTTCTGATGTATAAGCTACATTATGGTGAAAGTTTCATTAAAATCCATTCTGTAGTTTTTGGGTGAAAGAGGACATCCATACATCCATCCATACAAACTGTCGCATATATAATAGTAGTAAGATTATATACTCATTGTCACAGCAACAAACATAAAAACTTAATTGAATATTGAATTAAAATTGCTGAAATAATTTTTCAACTATATAAACTAATAATATTCTAGAATATATTTAATACACAGTGCTCTACGTCACATAGAGGGTCACGGTGGCATAGATAGAAAAAAGTGCCGGAGGGAGATATGGTTATACATCGAAGAGAATCCCAGACATATGTATGATCTAAAAGAAAAATTTCAGAGTTTGCGAAGAGGAGGAGTGCAGTGTGCTGCACTTGTCACATCACACTGCACTCTCCCCTCAGTGTGGACAGCATAAACAGCTTTAAAGAATAAATGCAAGAAAAAAAAATTATTATTGACATAACATAGATGAAAAGAGCTTGGAATATTGCAGGGTGTCAGTGATTTAAATCAATTGATTTAAATCAGTGATTTAAATCGCGATTTAAATCAATTGATTTTTTTAAAAAAATCATTGATTTAAATCACTTTTGATTTTAATCCTTAAAAAATTCTCTTGGACAATCCCAATTTCATTATTTTTACCATTTTCTTTTAGAGCTTTGATTTCCACAATAATTAAGAATTTCCAAATAAATGGAAAAGTAATCCTACTCATCCCCCCTCCACAGATGCTAGAAGGTTGCAGTCCAAATAATATGTATGCACAAATAGTGCTATTTCTTGTCTAATGTGTGAAATAAAGAAAATACCATACCTGCCAACTTCTGAGAAAAAAAATCCAGAAGATTTTTTTTTTAATCCAGAAGATTTTTAATGCAAAACAAAATCAAACAAGACACTTTTTAAACCTACTCTTTTCATTTAATATAAAATTACTTATGAATTTCATATAAATTGAACTCATAGGTTTTAGTAAAAATTAAAATGGGATCATTTGCATTGGAATCAGTTTTAATGGATTCATATTTAAACACATGAAAACTTTTATTACATGAAAACTTTTACATTTCTTTTATAAAGTTATGAAGCAAAATTTCAAAATTTTTTAATATAAAACTAGGCCGCATGAATATTTCTTTGCAACTTCAGACTTCAGAAGATCAGCAGCGGTTAATGGTACATTATGTTCCACAAGGAAACTAGTAAACAAACACTCTGCTCGAGTGACATCGTTGTCGCTATTTTACTTCTGGAAAAACTTGTCAACAGACGCTCTTTCAGTAGCACATTTTCCGTTTGAAAATGTTTTTTGGACTTCAAGTGTGTAACAACATCATTTTCCCCACCATAGCAAATCGTAAAATTGCAGCTGCAAATACTGCAAAATGCATACTTCGGACTAGAATGTGATCGTATAATACAAGGGTAATCACTTGTATAACTTTCTTTAAATGATTGTAAATAGCGTTTACTCATCTTATTAAACGAGCGAAACAGAACTACACACTCACAAAAATAAAGATAGAAAAGTGGTAAACTGTCAAACACCTAATTGCACGCCGTGACGCTCGCTTCGATTGGATTGGATCCCAATGAAGTCACAGGCATGCGCTGTATCATTCAGTGACGTCATAAACTTGCCTAACGTCTTCTACACTGCAATTCCACTACGGCAACCATTCCTTTTCCGCTTGGCTTCAAACGTAGTCTCATTAGCGCCAAAATTGGCGAGATGCAATTTTTTTCCTCACAAAACACGGAAAATCCGGAAGATTTTGCTCGTAACCGGAAAGACGGAAAAAAACATGAAATTCCGTAAAACTTCCGGAAAATCCGGAAGAGTTGGCAGGTATGAAATACATGCAGGTGCAAGGCAGGTGTTGCAAAGAGTGATAATTGAGGAGGGAGGGACATGATAGAATGTGTGTGAGAAAAGAAAAAACAAAAACAACCAAACAGAAGATGAAATTTCTATGCCTTGCATTAGCAACTGGGGGGGGGGCAGTCTTTATTAGTGGCTGAAACTGAACATATTCCAGCTTTACAAAACAAAAGCAAAATAAAGGGGGGGGGGGGGGCTGAATGAAGTGAGGATTGGGTTAAGCGTTGAACTTCCTGCCCCATATGATTTTTATCCTAACTAGTAGACAGGATTATTTTCGGATTGGCTCCTAACACTTTTTTCTGGGTTTCTTACTGGTAAAGCTTTACTTCAAAGGTGTTTTTGTCTTTTTAAAAACTTAAAGGTAAGTTGTTCATAAACAAAAATTAATTAATAACTAAAGTTTCTATTTTTTTTTAAAAAAATCAAAAAAATCCGATTTAAATCAAGAAAATCTGATTTAAATCAAAAAAATCCGATTTTTTTGATTTTTTTAAAAAAATCATTGATTTTTTTACACCCTGGAATATTGCTTGAAAAATAAGGGTTAAATTCTTTCTTTTTTCAAACGAAGTCAGATGCAATTGACATCAGATGTTATATGCTGTACATTATAATTACGTGTGTAAATCACAAGCTCATACGAAACTAATATTTCGTGCAGAGCATTTTCGATGAATGAAGTATATTGCAGAACACTGCAAAACACTCTGCTCAGGGCTAGTTTAAACAAAAGGCAATAACTAAACTAGTTTTTCTCACCAAACAATTGAAAAAAAAAAAAAACAGAGGAGTATTAGATGTGTAATAAAGTAATAGCTATTACTACATATCATAGGTGCGAATCTTCTAAAAAGTGAGTGTCGAAAAGATTTTGTTTTTTTTTTTTAAACATGTCGAACTTTGATGTACTTCAACAAATTTTTATCAAAAACTTTCATGTCCGAATCTGTTGTGATGAGCGAAGAACTTTCGATCATCCTTAGTTCTAACTAAAACGGGGTGGCAAACATAAATAAATATAGCAATACATTTATTAATAATACAAACACTTGCAATTTTTCTGATATCAACCTAATAAATAATAAATAAAGCATTATTTTAATGCACAGATTTAGAATTCAAATTACACCATAAAAAGTTGAAGTACAGTCGAGTCTACTTAATGGAGTAGCCAGTTAATTTGCCATGTAAAATTATTTTAATAACGGGATATTCCACATTACAGGATCGAAACAACACATATCAGCAGTTAGGTGCTTTGCAACATTATAGTATTATTGAATACGCGGGATATTCTTTTCCCCAATATTCCAATAAGCAGGTTTGACTGTACAAAAATCAAGACAATTACAGCAATAACCAAATTCAGATGCATTAGTAAAACTGTTATTAAGCTCTTTTCCAGCATAAGTACTAACAATTCAAACACTTTAGAATAAAATCTACTTATAAATTATAAAATATACTCACCTTAAATGCTTGGGCGTTGTTAAAAGAAGTCGACTTCACAGAGAAGAAACATAAAAGAGAAACTCCATCAATTATAAAAAGTTTCTCCAGAATGTTCTTTCCATATTCTTTCTCTGCGTTTTCCGTTTATGTCGGATAAGAACTAAATGTTTGGTAGTTTGTTAGTTATAACGACTAAATTATGAGCCATATACTTACATGTTTATGCTTGTCCGACACAGGATACTGCAAACAACTTCAGAGAAGGAACATAGTAATCTATATACTTAGTAATTCACGTGTTTTCACAATGGTTTTAAACATGGCTGATATTCAATACTTGGCGTAAATTCTACTCCGTACGATATTAGGGCAACTACACATCAAATATACAATGGATTTTCAAAAATTTGAAACGGGTTTAAAATGTTATGTGTGTTGTCTGAATTCATTTACCATTATTGCAAAAAGTACAGCATTAAGAAGTTTTCAAACGTAATAGCAAAGTAAAAAAACAACATTTCAAACATAGCATTATCTACTGTATTACAAGAAATGATTAATAATAGGGCATATCTCACCAATGAAAATGCTGCTAAGTAATACATCATCACAAGTAGAAGACTCAATATTGGATCTTTTTATTCAAATATTCATAAGGGAAAGAATAAAATGCAATCACTATCATTTTCGTGCAAACACATTTTCAAGACACATTTACAGGTCAAAAGTTATACAAACTGAATGGATTTCTTTAGAGGAAAGCATGCTTAAAATTAATGACCAAATTGTTAATTCATGAACATCAAACGTTTTAAAGTTTGGATAACTAGCTGATTTCTAGAATAGAAATAAACTAATTGACGAAATGCAGACCGAACAAATCAACGTTCTAGAAGTTAGGGTTAAACTTGTAGTTCTAAGAAGATTCTTATATGTCAAAAATAATCGCCGAGTTTAAAATTATTCAGCGGAAACAAACAAAAAACAGTCGATAAACTTTCAAAACAGCTCAATTACCAAACAGATTTGTAAAACTTTAAACACAGAAGCAACGGTGAAATTTCACCGCTATTCCAGTCAAACGAATGAGCTGCAGATAACGCAGTAACTTAACTTTTACTATAAGAAATATTTAAAAAAAAAAAAGTTATCAATTACAGCTAAAGCATTTAATAAGAAAGGTAACTTACATTGTCATTGCAATCACAGCGAAGAATATGAAACAAAACAAAATTGACTAATTTTGAGCAAGCTTGAATCGCAGCGCCGTATCGTGACTTTGGAAATCGGTGGCGGGAATATCGGATCCAGCAGGGCAGAGAATATCACGTGACTACACGGCAACCGGAAAGCGATTTCAGTGTGGGCGTGGCTTAAAGGAAATAATAGCAGACAGCTTTCGAATCGCGTAATGTGGATTTGAATATGGTCTAATACAAAATAATTCAAATATAATAAAGACGAAATTAAGCACAATTAAGAATGCCAGATGCAATATTTCACGAAAACGAGTAGTATCTTTCATATGAAAATCCAAAATTGATTTTTCTGTTCTTTTTCGCAACTTAATTTTGTTTCAGAATTTTAATTCCGGTTTATTTTGCTCATTTTCAATCGTTTTGTTTAACTCGAAAAAAATCTTTTGTGTAATAGAGAAGTTAAATTCTAATTTGCTTTTAAAAAATTAATGAATAAAATTCATCACCACACCAGGATTTAAAAAAATAAATAAATAAAGGAAAATAAAGTTGAACTACATTGAAAATCAAAAATTATATTAAAAAAAAGAAAAGAAAAAAAAGACAAGCTTTTCTCGACTTGTGTACTTTTTTTTATCGAATACATTATGGAATAACAATTTGGTTTTATGAAGTTAAAAATGCAAGACAACGTGTCTACAAGTACAAATAAAAGGTTAAAAAAGAGTTAGAAAACTCTAGCAGATAGCTATTTGGGGGCTATTATGAATGAAGCCCCATCATCAGTGCAAAAAGATGATGGTTCACTGACACCAGTCAAGTGAACCAATAGCTATCTGCTAGAGTTTTCTAACTCTTTTTTAACCTTTTATTTGTACTTGTAGACACGTTGTCTTAAAGTTGGTTTTATTTCTTGATTCATTTAGGCAGGGTGTCAATGATTTAAATCAATTGATTTAAACCAGTGATTTAAATCAAATGATTTTTTTTTTTTAAATCATTGATTTAAATCATTTTTCAACTTAAGCTTAGAAATCTTCTTGATTTTTTGATTTTCATAAATTCTGTTTTTTGCTTAGTTTTAGTTTCTGTTTTTTGCATAACTTTTCTTCCTAAAATTGATTTTTGTCCTTATGGTTTTCTCTCACTTATTTAATACTTCTATCTATTCATTTTTCTCTCCTTACTCAATCTAATTATTCACATTTTTAGGCAATGGAGACTTTTAAATTATATTCGGCATTATTATTATTATTATTAATATTTTTTTTTTTTTTTTTGAAATTGATAAGGAAGTTAAAAGGCAATACACGAAAAGATGGTAGATGGTTGTGTATCTTTTGATTTTTTTCTCATAAAACACTTTTCAATTTAAGATAGTTAAGTAATGTTGAAAAGAGAAATTTGCTGGAAACTGTTAACACGTTTTTCAAAGTTACGAGAAATCATATTTTCAATGTAAAAATAAATAAATAAAAGAGCATATTAATTAAAAGACATGTAGCAATGTCCAATTTATTTATTTCCTTCTGTTGTTATGTTTTTCAGTGTGTTACTATGTCATCTGTATTATACTTATGATTTAAATCATATGCATTTGTATTAAAATCGTTTGCATTGAATGTTATGAAAATTTTTTGGTGACATAATAAATGAAATTTTGTTTTGAAATTTTTAACAATATCAATTTTATGCTTACTAATATTCATAAGTATAGCTAAACAGTTACGAAAGTTTCTGAAGTCTTTTTTTTTTTTTAATTTTTTTTAATATAAAAAATCGATTTAAATTTAAAAAAATCAGATTGAAATAAAAAAAATCTGATTATTTTGATTTTTTCAAAAAAATCATTGATTTTTTTCACATCCTGCATTTAGGATGTAAGGATTAATAAGTACTAAACATAAACAGTGGAACTTAATTATTTGTTGCTAAAGATTCAAAATTTTGAATCTTTAACAACAAATAATTATTTTAATGCATGCTCTGACAAATTAAGCACCCTTTTTTTTGTGACTTGAAATCACTTAAGTAATCTAAATTAAGCAGTCATTAAATTACAACACACAAAAATTGCTATTTAATTTTTCATGGTTGAGAGCCAAGGAATCTGCCCCATTGGCCCTGCCCAATGCCCTCTTTTCGTCCCGTAAGACAAGGCGAGGAGTTAGTTCTTAATGCTTATTAGAATAATAAATGAATAATAATTATAAAAGTCAAATTTGTAGGAAAGGTTTTAAAATAGTAATAGTAAATAATAAATTCTTAAATTATTATATACAAATACAAAAGATACGTACAGCTACAGGCTCTATCCCCAGCTAGGCTGGTCTTAGTAAATTTCTCTGGTAAGTTGTACCAGGTGCAAATAGCAGTTTTATATGAATACTAAAAACTAACTATTCGGCCAAATACTGACAATGTTTGGTTATCTGAATATTAACTAAGTTTTATAACATTTTTTGCAATTACTTCTAACAATTATTTTTTATTTAACATTTAAAAGTTTTAATTTACTTAGTAGCTATTTGAGAACAGCCTTTAGTGTATAAGTTGTTAGAAAATAATAAAATTTTCTTGATTTTTTTATGCTTCTTTATTTACTTTATTAAAAAATTAAAAAATGCTTAATTAAATAATCAGATTTTTATTTAAATCTGATTTTTTTTTATATAATTATAAATCGATATTATATATATATATATATATATATATATATAGACTTCAGAAACTTTTGTAACTGATTAGCTATACTTATGAATATTAGTAAGCATGAAATTGATATTGTTAAAAATTTCAAAACAAAATTTCATTTATTATGTCACCAAAAAAATTTCATAACATTCAATGCAAACGATTTTAATACAAATGCATATGATTTAAATCATAAGTATAATACAGATGACATAGTAACACACTGAAAAACATAACAACAGAAGGAAATAAATAAATTGGACATTGCTACATGTCTTTTAATTAATATGCTCTGTTATTTATTTATTTTTACACTGAAAATATGATTTCTCGTAACTTTGAAAAACGTGTTAGCAGTTTCCAGCAAATTTCTCTTTTTCAACATTACTCTTACTATCTTAAATTGAAAAGTGTTCTATGAGATAAAAATCAAAAGATACACAACCATCTTTTCGTGTATTGCCTTTTAACTTCCTTATCAATTTCAAAAAAAAAAAATAATAATAATAATAATAATAATAATAATAATGCCGAATATAATTTAAAAGTCTCCATTGCCTAAAAATGTGAATAATTAGATTGAGTAAGGAGAGAAAAAATGAATAGATAGAAGTATTAAATAAGTGAGAGAAAACCATAAGGACAAAAATCAATTTTAGGAAGAAAAGTTATGCAAAAAACAGAAACTAAAACTAAGCAAAAAACAGAATTTATGAAAATCAAAAAATCAAGAAGATTTCTAAGCTTAAGTTGAAAAATGATTTAAATCAATGATTTTTTTAAAAAAAATCATTTGATTTAAATCACTGGTTTAAATCAATTGATTTAAATCATTGACACCCTGCCTAAATGAATCAAGAAATAAAACCAAATTGTTATTCCATAATGTATTCGATAAAAAAAAAGTACATAAGTCGAGAAAAGCTTGTCTTTTTTTTCTTTTCTTTTTTTTAAATATAATTTTTGATTTTCAATGTAGTTCAACTTTATTTTCCTTTATTTATTTATTTTTTTAAATCCTGGTGTGGTGATGAATTTTATTCATTAATTTTTTTTAAGCAAATTAGAATTTAACTTCTCTATTACACAAAAGATTTTTTTCGAGTTAAACAAAACGATTGAAAATGAGCAAAATAAACCGGAATTAAAATTCTGAAACAAAATTAAGTTGCGAAAAAGAACAGAAAAATCAATTTTGGATTTTCATGTGAAAGATACTACTCGTTTTCGTAAAACATTGCATGTGGCATTCTTAATTGTGCTTAATTTCGTCTTTATTATATTTGAATTATTTTGTATTAGACCATATTCAAATCCACACTACGCGATTCGAAAGCTGTCTGCTATTATTTCCTTTAAGCCACGCCCACACTGAAATCGCTTTCCGGTTGCCGTGTAGTCACGTGATATTCTCTGCCCTGCTGGATCCGATATTCCCGCCACCTGGAGTTTCGCGCTTAACCGGAAACTCGAGTGGATCCTGTGACGTCATGTCCTCTGACGTATGGGGTTTGTTTATTTTTTTAGGATATTTGGTGAATATTTTTGTTTTCATATTTAAAGTATTGCAGTATTTTTTTTTTTCATCACAACATTTTGAAACCGATTGTAAAGCTAATTTCCTTGAAAGTGACTATTTTTTTTTTTTTTTTTTTAATTTACAGCTTTCAAAGTAATGTTATATAGTAAAGAGGTCTAATTGTTATGCTGAAAACTACTTTCTTGCAATACATTTTTTAAATGAATGTATATATATATATATATATATGTGGTGCCCACTCCAGTCATTCCAGCTCTTCCACCAACTGTCTTGTACCAGAAGAGGGCGCTGCAGCTAAGAGACAAGAGCCAAGAGGCAGAACCTTGGGCAGAACGACGACGACGGACGACGAGACGGGGCAGAGAGAAGATGCCTCTAACGACGAGGGCCAAGCCATGGTCCAAGTGACGACGTCAAACTTTAAATACTTTTATTCGTTGTAATGTGTGTGTGTTATCTGTATTAAATCGTCCCATAATAAATTGTCTTAGCAGAAACATCGTCTTGTTGCTCTTTGAACATCAAGTGGGGCAGAACCTCCCACAAATTCAGAAGTGGGATTGGATCCCCACAAATTCAGAAGTGGTCTTGTATCCCCACAAATTCAGAAGTGGTCTCGAATTCTCCAAAAAACTGCAAAAGAAGGTTTGTGCTTCTCAAATTCTCCAAAAAAACTGCAAAGAAGGTTTGTGCATCTCGGATTCTCCAAAGGAACAAAAAACTACAAAATTGAACTTGTGCTTGACTGACAAAAACTGTATTTAAGAGACTAAAGATGACGGACTGAACTTTCCGAGTGGATTAAATCGAAAAATACCATACTTGGATCCTGCTCATCCAAGCGGTGAGTACGAATTTTCAACTTTCAAAATGCAACTTTCAAATATTCCGCAACTTAAAATTGCACTGAATAACTTAAATTTAACACGGATTAATTTAATTCATAAATTCCTGTTTAATGATGTTGGAGACGCTGCTAATCGAAAGAGGATAAAAATATTCTCAGGATTTGATTTCATTATCGATAGTGAGGAATTCAATGCTAAATTAAAAGAAATAGAAAAAACTTTTTCTTTGAATGAATTGATAGTCCTAACGAATATTTTCGGAATCTCATACGAAGGGCACAAGGCCGAGTTAGCTAAGAATTTACCCTAGTAGCACACGATATCGTGCCGTCATCTGAACGATATCATCGTATATCGTATCTTCTTCCCGATATAGTATATCGTTAAAACTTTATAGTACGTCATTGCCCCGATATCGCAAGAAACGATATTGCACGTATTTGCTTATAATTGTCTAATTTAATTGTTCTACTCTTATTTTGTGAATAAAATTGAAGTAAAATCAAAATTTTTCAGTTTAAATTAAAAAATTCGAGTTTTTCAAATTTCAGAGCTCTCTCACCGTACAAGCGATATCGCTAAAACTGTATAGTGCGTCATTGCGTCGATATCAAAAGAAACGATATTTTACGTATTTGCTCATAACTGTCTTATTTAATTGTTCTATCCTTATTTTGTGAATAAAATTGAAAACAGATGAAAATATTTCAGTTTCATTAAAAAAATCGAGTTTTTGAAATTTCAGAGTTTTCTCGTCGTACAAGCCGTATCGCTGCTATATCGTTTACGTTATTTTTAACTACATTCTGAATTCCTCACTGAACTACAGAGGGCGCTCGCGTTGTTTTCAAGTTTCAAGTGTAAACAAATGCCGGCGGGAATTGATAAACTGTTTTTGAGTACTTTTTTAATTTTAAAATAACTGTGTAGAAAAAATAATGCATTTATAATGCGAGCGGGGGAGGGGGGTACTCAAATGTACTTAAAAATAGTGCGTTTGAGACAAAAGGGACAGTTTTTTTGGACCAAATATTTCATCAGCGGTGAGTTATGCTTTCTTATGCTTTCTTAAGCCTCTTCTTGTATCGAAATTGAAAATCGTTGATTTGAAAGTAAAGGAACAACAACATAATTTTTTTTAGCATCTAAAAGTTGTCAAAACATGAAAGTAAAGTGTATCAAGATTGTATTTTAGCCCTTATTTATAGTCCCTGATTTCTGTTTTAACATGCTCAAATGAAAATTCAGGGTTTGTTTTTGCATTTTCATTAAGAAAGTAAAGGGATACCTTTTATTTAATCCGTACAAGGAGGATTTTACATAATTGAATACTAATAATGTTATTAAATCTTTTTTTGTCAACAACCCTTAAATTTTAATATTTTCTAAAATTGTAATCATTTGTATGAATATTTTACACATAGTATAGCGAACTTGAGTGCAGGCAGTTGATTCAAGTTGGTTATTTTTCAAAAAACTTCTGGTTTGCCTGTAACTAGACTTTTAGCGTGATTCAAATCCTGTCTTTACTATTGATGCTCATAGTCGAATCACTTGATTATTCAAACTCATTTGAAAACTCGATGATTTACATCGTTCAGGAACTCGAAGTGCATTTCTAATTTCTCGATTATTGCATTCAAGTTCTCTATTACCACATCCCAAGTTCTCAATCATTACATTTCCCCAAGTTCTCGAGCGATGGACTGCTCCAGTTGTGAACCCCTCGAGATGTCAATTGCTTGAACAATGTTTCTCGAGCGATTTCAAGATCGGATCAACCCTTCAAGTAGTTGACTTCTGGAGTAATTCAGTGATAGTGCATGTCTCTAATATAGGATTGGGGGTTAAACGAGATAATATAGATACATGCGAACACCGTTCACAGAAAATTTTCAAAGTTTGCGGACAATTTTGGTAATTTTGAACTACATTTTTGTATTATCACTTTTTTTGACAACATAAATGTGGGACTCTAATTTTGAGGTGTCCTTGGTTAATAGTACTGAAAAAGGATTAAATATAACAAAAACAAAACAAAACAAAAAAAAAATATAATGGTTGCATAGTGATAATATATATATATTATAATTTTACTTTTTGCAGTGGGTAACGAAACAAGACTTTCGACAAGTTCTGCAGTTTTTTGCAAAATTTTTTTAGAAATTATTTGTTCGCAGCCCAGCAAGCAAAATATCTTGCCTCAGGATTGCATAAAGGTTAACGCGTCGGCAAATATCACCTTGCCTAAATGCTGCCTGAATAATGTTATGTTACTCTCTAAGAGCTGTCATCGACTTGCCCCAATGTTGACTGTCAAGGTTTATGCAGCCTAATATCAGTCGAGTTACAGGATGGGCTCTGCCTTTGAAGCATCAAAATGCTGGCATAACAGTGTGAAATCAATCTGCATGCAAGAAGTGGTAGCTATTGTAATCTTGCATACATATTATCTTGACATTAAAATGGCAGGATACATTGATATAATAGTGTGAAATTAGTCTGTATGCAAGGTGCAATTGCTTGCAAGGTCTTTCTTTCTTTCTTTTTTTTTTTTTTCGTGTGTTCGCTTTCAATTTTCGCTTCAAATTCACGAAGTAAATTTCATTCTTTAACTATTCGTTTCATTCTTCAAGCAAATTGTTTTTTAGCTTAGAATATTTTTAAGCTGAACA
>JAXGGA010018714.1:0-21496 GCA_038373865.1 Uloborus plumipes | reverse complement strand
GAATTTGGGTAATGCAATTGGCTAGTTAACATGTTTAATTGATTAAATGTACAAGATTACTGGCTAATTTAAGCTCAAGAAAATGCTGTGCGAATGTGAAATTATGTTAATTTAATGGAGGGTGTAACCTCCAGAATTTTGAAGGCAAGCCTGCAAGCGTGCATGCATTATGTCATACAGGTGCCGAATGTCACTTTGTGGTATGGAGTGCCATGCTTGTTGCACTTGTTGTGTCAATACTAGGACCGTCATTGCAGAATGTGGATGATGCTCGAGGTGCCGTCCAATGATATCCCATACGTTAGCAATTGGAGACAGACCTGGTGATTTTGCAGGTCATGGTAACATGTTAGCACTCTGTAGAGCACATTGCGTTACAACAGCGATGTGAGGGTAAGCGTTATCCTGTTGGAAAACTCCCTCTTGAATGCTACTCATGAAGGGCTGTACTACTGGTTAAATTACCAGATTGACGTCAAATTTTCAGTCAGTGAGTTTGGGACAACCACAAGAGTGCCCCTGCTGTCGTAGGAAATTGCTCCAGAGACCATGACTCCAGGTGTGGGTTCCGTGTGTCTAGACCGTAGACCGCTTGGATGCAGGCGGTCCCCTGGCCTCCTTCTGACCAATATACAGCCACCACTGGCACTAAGGCAGAATCTGTTTTCATCAAAAATTACTACAGATCTCCACTCCGACCTCCAGTGAGCTCTGTCTTGGCACCACTGCAGTTGGAAACGGCAATGGTTTGAAGTCAATGGAATACCGGCTACAGGCTGCCTAGCTCGGAGCTGTCCTTGAAGTAAACAGTTTCTTACCGTTCCTTGGGTCACGACGGTACCAACTGCAGCTCGAATGTCAGCCGCAGACGGAGTACGATGCGCCACAGCTGTACACAAGATTCGGCGATCTTCATCCTCAATCGTGCCACGTGGCAGCTCGGAACTCGATCTTCTTGAGGTAGTACTATCCCTTGACCATAGCTTCCAATAATCATGCACGGTGGAAACATTCCCACCACGTCTCTCTGCAATTTCGCGCAATGAAAATCCACCTTCTCATAGCCAAATTGTACGACCTCGTTTAAACTCGGTGAGCTGTTGATAATGGCTTCGTCGTCTTCTTAAAGACATTCCTGGCTAACATGAACGCAATTCGTCAAATTTCACGGAAAAATAACACTCACGAGCTTCACAACACGCTTTCAAAACAAGCCTTATTTGCATGTTCTGAGTAACGCCAGCTGCGCCACACTAATGCGCGGAGCGCGAAATTTCAATCGATGTCATCTTTTAGTTGTATAAACACGCCTACCAAATTTCGTTTATCTAACACAAGTCTTTCTTGGTGTTGGGATTTTTTTTTCCGCCTGTGTATTTCAATGTATTAAGAAAACACCAGAAAACATTTTTAAAAATTTAATTTTGAGGATAGATGGTTATATTTGCTTTACAGATACAGATTGCTTTTTATGCTTGAGTTGCCTTATGCTTGCTCATAAGGACAAATAGTCCATGTATCCAATTGGCAACGCTATGCAATGCAGGGTTAAAATGTAGCAGACAATCTAAGACAAAAAATGACTTAACTGCACCAAATAATTTGGAGCGTAGAGAGTTTTTGTTCGGCATTAAGATGGATTTTTGACGAATGCAAAATCAAAATCAGAATTAGCTGAATGCTAACTCAAATGTTATTATGTTTTTTACGAAAAATGTCTGTGATATTTTTTTTCAAGTCTGAAAGTAAATTTAGCTTTTGGAAGAATCTTGCAGTTGTTTTACATAAAACTGTGTTCTGGCATGTATTTCGAGACTTTTTAAGTTGAAAATATCTGAGCTATACACAAAACGCTCTTTATATAATATCCATTCCCATTTTCAATCCTGACTATTAACTCACATTTTTGAAACGAAATTCAAAGTACGAACTTAAAATTATCACATGTAAATCATTTTTCAAGGTGTGACTAAAGTTTTTATAACCGCAATTACTACTTTGTGTTTGTCGTTTTACGTAAAAATTTAAACAGAATTAGTAGAAGCATCGATTTTGCATTGATATTTTTTTCTGGAACAAAATAAACAATTTTTGGTACAGGGCAGCTACTTTTAATAATAAGGTCTCTTTGAAAGACAAAATCGTGTGCCAATGATTTTAAGTTCGTGCTTTTTCTGATGCATTGGATAAGTCTTCAACGAAGGAAATAATTTAAAAGTTACAGTTAAACGAAAAACCGTTCTTACATTTTATTGATTAAAAATATGTATTGCTTTTTTAAACATAAAAATACATATTTTTTTAGTTTTAAAAGCATCAAAGCTAAGAGCATGTATAGGAAAAGAAATCAAAAACATAACTCATTGATTTGACTTTCTTAACTTATATGTATGCACTGCAGTTAAGGAAAAAACTGAAATATATTTGAAACGTATTCTGTTTATATGGCAACATTTCTAGTTAAATACTGCTTCTTCACTTCGATTCCCCTCCAAATGATTTCAGGTGGAAAATCATTTCATTTTCCCTCTACCAATTGGTAATGGAAATATTGGATTTTATCTATCACGAGTTTAAACTTGAATGGAGTTTGTATTATTCAGTTCAGCCATTTACCATGATGAAATACTTTCAGCGCCGACGCTTCTGTTTGAAATTAATTTCGAAAAGGTTAAATAAATAGCACCGTTTACAAATAAAACAAAAACGATTTCGATTTATGCATGCTCGAATTTTTAGATTGCAGCGTTTCTTTAAAATTTCCTCACGTAAAGTTAGGCATATATTTTTTTTAATTTATTTATTGCTTAAATATACTAAGCGTACGCATCTATTTTTCATCAACGTGCAATGCGAGAAGCAAGGAGATGGAAGTGGACATTTTAAAGATTTTAATGCAACGGCAAAGTTCAAACTTTAGATAGACTTTCATTGAAAAGTTTTTTTTAAACTCATGCCCATAGTATCCCCTGCCAGGGCTACTAGTACTATCTTTAAACATATTAGATTTTTTTTCTATTTTTACTAGTAATCGCTTATGTTATTTTAAAACTCTTTTAAATTTTCTATGATGGATGATGCGAAGAGAGCTATTGGTTTGCACAAAATGCGATAGAAAACGTGAGGCTGTTTTCTGTTCTTCTGAAACGCAATTTGATTAGAAAAGGCTGGCAAAATAAATCAATTTCTGATGGGATGATAGTGCAGAAGATGCTTTATTGATGGCCCTAAATTGCCATGAAAATTTTTGAAGTGTGGAATAATTCCTCCATTTGCACAATTGCGTAAAAGTTCTAGTCAAGTTCTGGTTTTTAACAAACTTTGTCAATTGCTGATTTTTATTTTGGCTTATATACCAAAAAAAAAAAAAAAATTGTAATATCTATTATTTTCAGGGGCTTGATGTGCTGTATAGTAACTTTTTATTAATATTAAATTTTAAAGTATGAGTTATGCTGTAAGAGTTTGGTTTTACTCTCATCGTATTCTTTGTTTCGAAAACTTAAGGAAAAAAGCTAATTTCTTCAATAGCATACCTCATATTTTAAAATTAAATAGTAAGAAATATCTTACCTGAACAATTCAAGCATTAAAAATTTGCAGATTAGTCGAGTAACTGTAATTATTACTGGTAAATCTATGTAAGAATATTATTTCAACATTATAAAAAACATAAAGTAAAAACCTGTGCTGGAATTTCGATACAATTGCTTACTTAAGAAAGTGATGCATATTAATATTGCTTAATTGCGAAATTTTAAAAAAATCCACACTGCAAAATTTTTCTGTGAACTTCAAAAAGCTTTCAATTATTACTACATGGATGAAAAAAAAAATACTTAAACAACTATAAAGTAGAGAGAAGGAGTTAAGATTTGTTTGCGCACAAATTCGCGGTTTTTGTCAACGACGTTCAAGAGAAAGATATTTTTACCTCAATCTATAGCAATAATGCTAATATGTTTACTAATGAATTTCAATTTTTTTATTTTTACCTTGTTACGTTGAAGAAAACTGAAAAAACCACCATTAAAAAGTAGAACCTGTACACTAAAAAATGAGTGCTGTTTTTACAGTATAATGCAACTAATTTTATAGTAAACTGTAAAAATTGGTAATTTCACAGTAATAAACTAAAATTGCTAGCTTACAGAAGTGTTGTTTTTACAGTATAATGCAACTAATTTTATAGTAATAAACTGTAAAATTGCTAATTTTACACTAATAAACTGTAAAACTGCTAATTTTAGTTTATTAACGTGCATTTTACAGTTTTAAACTGGAGCTTCTGCTGCCAGTATTATACTGTTGTTTTTACAGTATAGTACAGCTAAATTTTACGGCAATAAACTGTAAAATTGCTAACTTTACAGCAAGAAACTGTAAAAATGCTAGTTTAGCAGTTTAGTACTTTGTGGTTTAGAGTTTTAAATTGGAACCTCGGCTGCCAGTATTATATTGCAAAAACAAACAGCTTATTTTTTGCAGTGTAATTACGTTTTTCAAATTAAGTTTTCTCAAAATATCTCAATTATTTTTGCTGTCAGAGCAAAATGTTTATGTTCACTCTCCTAAGAGGTAAAAGAAATTATGCCTTTCAAAATACTTATCTCTTTTAAAAATTTATAGCCTTTAGCTCCTTAGATGAGCTTAATGTGTATAACAGTTTTCATGACTGTTCTCCTGAAAGGGATTACTGATTTTGCTGGCATCGAAACATTGACAGTGAAATGTAAAAGTTCTACATATATTAATCTTGCGTGAGAATTAACTGTATCACTGAAAGGCGAAGTAATAATTAAATATGGAAAAAAAGGATGGAATAAGGAAGTAATGCTTAGCGAAGTGTAAATATTATTTTCCGCTTTTGTCGTTAAATTGTTCTTTTAATAATACACTACACTTTCTCTAGACGAAATATATATTTTTCGGATTTAACAATCGAAAATTTCTTCCTTGATGACTTCATAATCCTTTTCAAAAATAAAAAATGTCTGTGTTGAAGCAGGATAAGTTAAGCATTAATTTTACTTAGTGTTTTTAAACAAATGCAACACTTAATTTTTTAAAAAAAATAAATAAATAAAAATGTCTTTTGTTGAATTTTTAATAAAAAGTCTTGAAAGAGGTTTTTAAAATGAGCCAGTAAAATAATAGAGCTGTTGTCAAATTAAACAATTTTTGAAAAAAAATATCATTTAATTCTTTTATTTTCTTCCAATTTTCCTAACTTATTTAGATTAACGTGTCGAAAACGCAGAAGTATACAAAGACATGCATATATGTGAAAACTCAGAAATTTTTTTTATTGTAAAAATAAGCAATTATTAAAAACATTAATTCCAAAGCTATTCAGATCCCAACAGATGTTTACATGACATCTTAAAGCAACATTTCATTTTTAACTAATAACAATAAGCGAGGAAAAGAAATTGCTCAAAAAACTAAAAATACACATAAATGTAGTATTTTTCAATCTTAATGTTGATACTTGGAATTTTAATCAAAATGACAAAGCATTTCAGAAAGTAACAGTAGTAAATATAAATATATGTATTATATGGAGAATTGTATTGCTTTTATTTTCGGAGTACGTACGCAAAACTCGGTTTAAGAAATGTACTTCAAATAATGATAAAAATAACAATAATAAGTGATAAAACTAATAATAAATAACAATATTAATATTCAAAATTATAATAAAAAAAAAGAAACAAATCCCTAGCCAAATTACTGGATATCTTTTACTTTGTTAAAAATAATTAAGTAAAATAAAATGCATGCTCAGAAAAAGATCTATTCGATTTTAAACGCATTTTTTCCCCTTTTTCATAGCATGCAGAAATGATTTTTTTCTTAGATTATACGACGAAAAATGTAGAGTCTTGACAAAAATCGAAAACTTTAATCACTTTTACTCACCTTCAAGCCAACTTTTAAGAATTTAAGAATTTTAACTTAATACTTCTGTGAAATGTCATTTTTTTTGCTTAAAAAATCGATACGTCGTCGGATAAATGAGCTTTTTTATGTTAAGTTCGCATGTCTTTCTTTCAGATTCGTTTACCACTCTTAGTTTAAAAAGTTCAATAACCTACCTCTCAATGAAGGTTAGAAATAAAGTAAGGTTTTTTTTTGAAGTGAAGTAATACATTTTTTCTAGATAGGCTCATATCATGAACAGTGCACACAAGGAAATAGCACAGCTGCATTTAAAAATGTTAGAAACATTTTAAGTACAAAGAAACATCATGAAAATATTGCAAAACGGCAACGAGTTGAAAACAATGACAGAAAACTGTCACAGCTTTTGATATCAAGTTTCAGTCCGCTTTTGTTGCATAAAAATGAATAGTTATTAAATTTAATTAGAAAATTCAAGAGAATGACTTTGAACACAAACGCGCATTAATCAAAATAAATTGTTGGTTCTTTTACTCATATTTTCTTAAAAGGCTTTTTTGAAGCAAAAACAGAATAATACTGTTACAAGATTGTAATTGAGAGTTTTTTTTTGTGAGGTTTTTTAAATTAAAAAAAAGATTTTAGGGCAATGTGGGGCAAAGTGAAATAGTTAAGATTACATACTTGTTTCAAAATTCTACAAATTGGCAATTTGTTCTAAAAATCAGTGTGCATAAAGAAAGAATAATTTATTTTGTTATACAACTGTCGTTGAAATATTTTTTTCGTTTTTGTCAGTCATTTTCACTTTCCAAAAAAAGGTGGAAATTTTTCACCTAAAAAATCTATGGGGGCAAAGTGAAAAATACAATATTATTACAATAAAACATTTTCAATTTCATGAATTACAGTAATTTTCATCAAATCTCCTCTTAAATGAATGACTAAATTAATTATTAATTAAAAATAAATAAATGAATAAATAAATAAACAAATAAATGAAATAATATACGGGAAAAAGAAATGAGTGAATAAAATAGAGAATGAATAACAAAATAAGTGAATGAATGAATAAATGAGCGAATTAATAAGTAAAAGAATGTGAATAAATTAATAAATAAAGAAATACGTACGTGATTTAGTAAATGAATGAACAAGCAACGAAATGAGCTATTTCACTTGCCCCTTCAATTTAGCCCCTTGTGCATTTGACAAATTATGCTTTTAACATTTTAAGTCAAAAAATGTCTAATATAAACTAAATAAGGACTACACTGAACATCAGTAGATCTCAATTAATAGTTAAAATGCTATTTACAAAAATTTTATCATTTTGTAATAAGATTTTCTAAAAACCTCGAATATTACAATAAAGGTATCGAATTTGGAAATGATCTTCGGAGCTATTTATTTTTTGACAGGAATCAACTGTATGTCTAGGATCTTTGTTAAAATACTGCTAGATAGGTGGCGCTGCAAACTGTGAAAGTATTTTACCATTTCGTTTTGCCCCCTTTTTTTACTTTGCCCCTATTCCCTTACATAAAATGACCAACCCAATCCCACATAAGATAATTCGTAGTTATGATTGCGTTAGTGCTCATGTTACACTAGTAAAAAAAATAGCAAACACGAAATACTCTGTCAGTTCCTGATCTTTGCCTTTAAAATATGTGTCATTAATTATAAAGCATGTCAAAGATTCCATTGTTTGTAATATACCTAAATATTCAACTCATGCAGTCGAACAATATGGTGAAACTAAAACGAAACAATTAATCAAATTATGATGTAAATATATTTGTAGCTGTCATTTCCATGGCTTCGATTTTATCATACGTGTTATATCATAACTAGAGAAATGTTTACAACAGAAAGCAGAGCTTAATTTCTTATGGTAATTTGGCAGCACACTAAATACACGAAACTGTAATAAGCTGTTACTTCAGATCTATGGTTTAAAATTTACTCTAATTCTCGCTTAACAATAGGCAGAAACACATTTTTGTCATTTGAAAGATTGTAAAATGTAAATATTTTAATTTAATTCTCTGAAAACGAGTAGAGTTTTAATGAT
This sequence comes from Uloborus plumipes, assembly GCA_038373865.1. Lineage (NCBI taxonomy): Eukaryota > Metazoa > Arthropoda > Arachnida > Araneae > Uloboridae > Uloborus > Uloborus plumipes. The sequence continues at coordinate 13,515 of JAXGGA010018714.1, read as the reverse complement.
AAAAGGACTCTTCAATACACTGCAAAAAAATAAAATAAAATAAAATAAAATAAACCGTTGTTTTAACAGTATAATACTAGCAGCCGAGGCTCCAATTTAAAACTAAAATTAACAGTAATGAATTGTAGAGCTTGCAATTTTACAGTTTCGTACTGTAAAGTAAGAAATTTTACAGTTTATTGCCATAAAATATAACTGTATTATACTGTAAAAACAACAGTATATACTGGCAGCAGAGGTTCCAGTTTAAAACTGTAAAATGCACGGTAATAAACTGTTAAGTTAGAAATTTTACAATTTATTACTGTTACTTATTTTAGTACTCTAAAAGTAACAACTATACAGTTTATCACTGTAAAATTATCAATTTTTACAGTTTATTACTATAAAATTAACTGTATTCATCATTGTAAAACAACATTAATTTTTTACGGTGTACAAAAGGCATGCTGTGTGAATCCTTGGGATTTTCTATACCATAATATGTTAAATTTTAGTCAGTGCATGATAAATATAATGTTGGGATTACCTACAATCTACCTTATAACTTCAACTGCAAAAAAAGAAAAAAAAAGAAAACATCATGTAGGCGTCAATTAAAATGAGAGAAATATTAATAAATATAATTTCGAAACTGCTTTATGATAGATCGTTTTGGAGTAAAAATATACCTCAAAAAGGAAAGGATGGCAGAAATCTCACTCATCCTTACAATCCGAAATGCTCCTCTGATTCTGTTCCACCCTTTAAGCATGACCTTTTCTCCAATACGTTCTGTCGAAATCGTATTGATCTGCAAAAACAAAGATGGGAATTCCTTTCCAAAGAAAACAATGAGGCTTAACGCGGAAAAACTTTTCTACTCCTCGTGATGCGAAAACAGTAAACCTGCGATGAATTTGAAATGAGGTATATTTGTAGAGAGAACTTATGCGTACTGAATAGCTGCTACCTCAATTGCGAAATAATGTTTTAACAAACATTAATCATTTTGTTTTTGATAAGTTTCTGATAAGTCTGTTTTCAAGTATTATTCACGTGTAGATGAGTTTTTCAAAATGATAAAGAACTGTTTTTTGACACTTGAATACAGTCATTGAGGAAAACTTTACACTTCTTCAAACTTTTAGTACATTTGATTTAAAAAATAAATAAGTGAATAAATAAATAAAATTAAATTATGACATCTTGAATTCAAATTATGTTTTTCGCAATGAAAAATCGCGATAGATGTGTGTGCGTGTAGACGTGTGTTGGCGTGCTTGTGTGTATGTATGTGTTGGCGTACATGTATGCGTGTGGGTGAGTAGACGTATGTTGACTTGTATGTGTATGTGTAGACGTGTGTTGACGTGTATGTGTGTAGGAGGTCATGTTTGTGTCCAGGCGGCCGTGTGTGTAGGAAAAGGGGGGGGCATTAGCCGAAGGAGCTGAGATCATTGAACGTCCCAAGAGGTGAAGCACGAGGACGAGAAAAGACATTTTAATCTATTTTTGAGTCCTTAAATTTAAATTCAAACAGATCGGCATCTTTTTGGCTTTCGAAAACATTCCTACGATCCTTCCTGGGTGGCCAAGTACTTGTTTTAATTGTACGGATTATAATTAATTTTATAAGTGCTGATATTCATTTTTGTTTTTGGCAATGATTAAAAAGCTTATTACAACCAATCAACATACTAATATAGTAACATATATTACAAAGAGGAGAAAATCTATGTAAAAATATGTAACAAACTCTCCTTTTATCTTTTTAAAATCTTTATTACGGAAGCAAAAAAATTCCATTGTGATTCTGTATCAACTGCAAAATGAATACTAAACAAATATTAGAATAAGTAATGATTGTCGTTTTAAATTTAAAAAAGTTCTAAAGAAAAGTGAAAAAATATTCTGCCGGATACTAAAATAGCGAAATTTTCCCCTGAGTGAAGAAAATATCTGATAAGAAACGAAAAAAGCTTTTCGACAAAGTTAACTCCAGTATAAAAATATCAAACCTGGAGTTAGATCTTAGAATTTAAATTAGTACTTCATAGAAATTGAATTTCCCTTGAGTTTTGTAAAACATTATAAATTTCTTTCATCTTGTTCTTTTTGCGAAGTGCTGCATATCGATTTTGTTCAAGAATAATCTCTACTTCCCGCATTTCCAAATTTTACTAGTGGCATATCTTTCTATGAATATTACTGTAATTTGTTTGCTTTGATGCAGTATGCAGTAGCAGTGCCCTCATTTGCGCTTAGGTATTTTTGTATCTACTCCGGAAATGAAAATTTCTGATTGTGAGAAACGATACACTTAGGGCATACCTCAGTAGTATACTTAAATAAAAGATTGGACTCAACGGAACCAAACACTGCAACCGCACTGCAAAACAAAGCTGTTGTTTTTACAGTATAATATTGGCAGCAGAGGTTCCAATTTAAAACTCTAAAAGAACAGTAATAAACTGTGAAACTAGCTATTTTACAGTTTATTACTGTAAAGCTAGCAATTTTACAGTTTATTACCGTAAAATTAGCAATTTTATATAATATTTGCTGTATTATTCTGTAAAATCAGCAGTATAACTGGCAGCAGAGGTTCCAGTTTAAAATTGTAAAATGCTCTGTAATAAACTGAAACAAGCAATTTTGCAGTTCATTTCTGTAAACTAAGAATTTTACAGTTTACTACTGTAAAATTAGAAATTTTGCAGTTTCTTACTGTAAACTAAGAATTTCACAGTTTACTGCTGCAAAATTGCTAATGCTACAGTTTCTTACTGTAAAATTACTGTAAAATTGGCTATATTATACTGTAAAAACAACATCTATTTTTTACAGTGCGATAGTTTATGATAGTAAACCACTAAACCCCAAAGATGTCTCTGAACAAGACAATTAGTTGAAGCAAAATTCAGCAAGCACCTAATGGAAGTGTCGTAAACCTCCAACGCTGCAAAAAAAAAAAAAAAAAGCTGTTTTTTAGTATAATACTGGTAGCAGAGGTTCCAGTTTAAAATTGTAAAATGCACAGTGATAAACTGTAACACTAGCCATTTTAGTTTATTAGTGTGAAGCAGCAATTTTACAGTTTTTTACTACAATTTTACTGTCTATTACCACAAAATTAACTCTATTAGGGCCCTGCTCCACATTGACGTAAAGCAGAAACATAAAGCAGAAACGTAAAATGGATTAAATAGTGTTCCTATGGAGAGTACCCGGATTTTCGATTTCTGCCTTCAGTTTCGGTCGCGTTTTCCGCTGATGTGGAACAGGGCCCTTATACTGTAAAAACAACAGTACGTATAATACTGGTACTGGCAGCACAGGTTTCAGTTCAAAACTGTAAAATGCACAGTAATAAATTGAAAAATTAGGGATTGTACATTTTTTTACTGCAAAGCAGCAACTTTAATTAAAGACTAAAAGTTATTAGTTTAAAATTAGCAATTTTACAGTTTATTACTGAAAAAGTAGCAATTTTTACAGCTTGTTACTATAAAATTAGGTGCAATAAACTGTTGAAACAACATCAATTTTTTGCAGTGAAGTTTTGCAGTGAAGTAAATAAGGTGTTCAAACTTATACTGCAATGCTAAGCAGAAAAGTCTTATCTGTACTTCTTATTAATTTGAATTATTTTTCCGAGGTGGTTCTCAAAACATATTTTACACACATAAAATATGTAATGATCATTTGTGCACGGGAAATATTCGAAAAAAAAAAAAAAAAAAAAAAAACCTGAACAAGTGGAATCTGAATAAAATGTATAGAGGTGTCAATTTTTGAACTCAATAGTAGATACTACTTTTGCGCTTCACAATCATGTAAGATGTAAGCAGTATGTAAAAAATATGAGACCTTAACTTTTTAAATGCTTTATACATCAAAATTTTATTCTTTTGGTGATCAGTTTTCGCTCAATACGTTAACAACATTTTAACAGAAAGGAAAACAAAAGATAACTAACTAAATAAATTGTCTCTTCTCTATCTCTACTAATAAATAAAGCTGAAGGTGTGTTGTCTTTCTTTTCATCCTTCTTTCTTTCTGTCTGTCTGTCTGTTTGTCACGCGTGTAGCGCCAAAACCGTTCGGTCGATTTTCATAAAATTTGGCATAAAATTAGTTTGTAGCATGGAGATGTGTACTACGAAGCTTTTTTTCAAAAATTCTATTTCTTTTTTTTTTTTTTTTAATTCTAATTCTTAGCACAATTTTCATACAAATTCGATAAAATGGGGAATGAATATTTCATACACATTTTCAAGTCTTATGTCATTCGAAAGCTTAAAATTTTCTGCTAAATATGATGTCGGTTGGAAGGTTCTACGAGCATTAGAAGAGCTGTAATAATTATTTATAGAATCCCTTAATTCAAGGCTTGCCCCTTCGGCAAGCCAAATAATTTTAAGTAATTAAACTCGAGAGTAAAATTTGAAAATAAAGATGAAATGAATTATTTTACAAACGGAAATTAACTTTTCATGCTGTCACCGTGGTTACGTTTTTATATCTCTTATTTGTTTGGTTCTTTTTCCCTTAATAATTTTTAAAATGTATTTGTTTTTGCAGCAATCCAAACTTCAAGCCTTATTAAAATGAGTTAAATGAAATATTTTATTTGGTAAAAAAAATCGTCTGTTTTTTTTTTTTTTTTCGTTTTTCAGGAATTAAAACTCAGTAAATTATAAAAATATCGTATAAATTGCGGTATTGCAACGTTCTTTCTAAACTTTCATTTCGGAAAATGTATTATTTTGTTTTAAAAGCTGCGAAAGAAAACTTTAATCTTCTTTTAAGCTTTCGTAAGATATCTGTTGGTTTATGTAAGCATTAAAAGTGTTCTTATTTTCTCTTATTTCTTATTTTTATTTCTTATTTTTATGTCATACTTTTAAGGAATTATAGTTTAATTATAACTAAAATTGAGTATTTTTTCTGCAATATCAATTATTTACCAAATGGCCTTTTAATTTTATTTCACGAGCAAAGCCATGCGGGTACCACTAGTATTTAAAATAAATTTCTAGCTGATATCCATTAATATAGATGAAACATGCAAATAAATGAACAATAAAGGCATTTTTAAAATAACTACATGCTGATAATTATTTAAAAAAAATCTTTTCTTCCCAATTTTCTAAGAACAACCGTAAATGCTTCCTTTTGAATTAGCTATAGAAACTAAAAAAAAAAAAAAACATTTTAAAGTTTTAAAAATTCAAGTAAAAACAAATTGTAATAGATTATCCTGTTCTTAAATTGCAATGCTCTTTTCAGCATCACAACGTAAGAAAATGTCTTTATGATCCAAAACTTTTAAAGAAGATATTTTCTTCCTATTATAAAAATATTTCTCTTTTCAAAATTTACAACTTCCGCACCATAATAGGAGATTAACGAGTACAAAATTTTTCACGAGTTTATTTCTAATAGGGATTATTGCTTTTACAAGCATCGAAACATGAAATTGTGGAATACACACAGGCTCTGCGCATTAATCCCACATGAGAACTGTTTCAATTCAGGAGCAGGAATTAATTCCATTTCTTTATTTAAAAAGAAGTAATATTTAGGGAAGAGTAAATATTAGTTTCCGTCTTTTGTCATGAAATTGTTCTTTGTTAATGGTTTATGTCATTTTCCTTATCTCGGTGGAATACTTTTCGTGTAATTGAACCATAAAGAACGTTCCCCTTGATTGCTTTGTAATCCTACTTGAAACGAGAAAATGGATATTCCGAGCGGGGATGAATTGTGTGTAATATTTTATTTTTTAATATTTGGAGAGTAAAGTTCTATATTTTTAAAAACATGTCTTTCTGTTAGTTTGTATTTATAAAAAAAACATAATTGACTAAAATGATTAAAATGCAGAAGAAGTATAAGGCAGGCACAATGTAGTGGCCACGACACAAAGGGCATTTGTGCTATTAAAAACCGCGCATAGAGGCTTTAAATGCTAAATTATGTAATTCAGTAAACCCGCACTTATTCGGAACCCGGTTAAAAAGGACTTCTCAAAACTCGAACAGCTATTTGGATGTGCACACTCTTTAAATAAAAAGTGACTCAGTGCACTAATGTATTTTTATATGCAGTATTTTGTACTTTTGGAATTTTTGTCTTTTTTTTTTATTCTTGTTTTTTTTTTATTTTTTTTTCTTTTTGCAATAGGGTAATTCCACGGTAACAGATGTATCAGTTTTTCACAAAAAAGCTTGCAAAGACTAGAAATGTGTTAAGTTCTTTTATTTCACGAACTTAATTAAGAACATGGTCTTTATTACCAGATAATGCAGTCAAATTTTGAAAATTCTCAGAAAACATATTTAAATAACAGCATTTTTTAAGTAACGGACGTATCTCGTAAGATACGTCCGTTATGAAGTCAAAAAACTATCGTATAAAAACTGTTTCTAGAAATCTTTAAAATTTCACTGTACGAGTATTTAATAGAAGTATGTTCTTCACAAGTGCATGGAACGAAACAAGGAATTATCATATTTGGAATCTCTGCAGACTGTTATGTGCAGCAATCGGTGCTGTTTTTCAAAATGGAATTGCCAATATTGATTAATTATATTATAGTTCTTTATTCTTGAACTCAAAATGAAATTTTTACTGTGTAGTGTGTATAGCTTGTGGTTTATGTAGTTTAGTTCAATTTATTGATTATTTTGTTCAATCCGTACTTTCATTTATCCAAACGACGTTCAACCCAGATTTCTTCTGTACCTAAAAAGGGTAGAATCTGATCTGCCTTAAGCATGGTGAAACTTAATCCGGGTTATCTTTATCCGAGTTGACGATTGTCCATTTCTCAAACTGGTTCGTAACTCGAATGAAGGTAATTCGGGTTAAATTTTGCAATGCGAACATGGTTTCACTAGGTATCCAAAAATTATTAGATTAATTGTAGCAACAGCTATTAGCCATTTGTTCTACTTCTTAATAGGGACGCAGTAGTATAATCTGTAATGCAGAAGAAGTGATGCAGACGTGAAGGCAAACGAGGCTGGTAGTCTGACGAATAGGATCGCTGTTTGGTGTTTGTTCTGCGACGCATATATTGTTGTTGTCCATGGAATTAAACTGAGAGTTTATCCTTCCAGTTAAAAATGTGTCTTAAATTAAGAATCGTGCGGGCCTTGTTGTTGTTGTCTAGTGCAATTTGGATGCGCTGCTTTACTTTTCCCACTGTAGTATGATTTGGTGTGAAGTCCGACTTCCACTGCTCATGCATGGCATAGGGACCTGTTTACAGGGTACGCAACGCGCAACAACACATTCACACAAGGAAAGAACAAGGGACAGTACATCCATTCCCGAGCCGGGATTCGAGCCAGGGACCACCCCATCCCGGTCAGACTTCTCTGACCGGGGTGCTCGTAATTTTGTAAATTTTGTATATTTTGTACTCGTTTATCTCCTATTATGGTGCGAAAGTAGTAAAGTTTGAAAAGAGAATTTTTTTTTATGGGAAGAAAAGATCGTCTTTAAAAGTTTTGGATCCAAAAAACATTTTCTGACGAGTTGATGCTGGAAACAGCATTACAATTTGCACCAGTATAATCTGTCACACTTTTTACTTGAATTTTTAAAACTTTAAAATGTTTTTTGAGTTTCTAGAGCTAATTCAGAAGGAAGCATTTACGGTTATTCTTGGAAAATTAAAAAGAAAAAGATATTTTGAATAATTATCAGCATATAGTTTACTTTAAAAATGCCTTTATTAACCGCAAGACGAGATGGCGGGCTGTACGAGCTTTCAGTTATATAATTAATAAACATTTGTGAATTGTTTTAAAGCGTTGTTCTTATATTTTCACCAGTTTTTGCAATACTTTTATAAGTGATTTGTTTTGCATGTGATAGAGAGTACAAGAAATAATGGTGGAAAGAAAAAGTGACACAATGTGCGCCAAATAAGAAAATGACATCTAGTACTGAAAATGAAAGCGAAAGCGTAAAACTACTTGTCCTGTCTTGGGAAGATACAATGGGAAAGCGTAAATTTGGCCTGGCACGTGTCCGTTAAGTGATAAGTTTGGAATTGAGAAGAGCAAACTTTAATAAAATGATGTTTTGAACGATCAAATAAATTATGTTCGGAGGAAAATGGACAATATGTAGTAAATTTTGAAATAATTTCAATTTCATTGAATTTTTACTACCTCGTAATCAGGCTCCCGAAGAAACAGTGCATCATCCAGTGGATTCCTGCGCACGTTGGCATTACTGAAAACGAGATAGCAGATACTTTGGCAAACGAAAAAAGACAATTAAACGCCAACAGAGTTATCAAAGTCACTCTCTGCGATATTAATTCTGTGACTAGAGCAAAACTAATTGATAGAAAAATCAAAGTAAAATTCCAAATTCCAGAAATTTGTACCAATAGAACCCTTACCAGTACAATAGCAAGACTTAGGACAAGGCACTTCAGGGAATGAAGATACACAAAGACAGGACAACGACGTAATGCCTCTGCAAAAATTGCCCAGATACAGAACTAAGCCCCAAGCACCTTTTCAACTGTCCCGCGATCCTGGCGCAATTGCAATAAATAAGTGACATTCCGTGGCCAGAATTATACAAAGAAAATTGTCTCCGTATCGCTGATGCTGTACATAGGACCTTCGGTCCTACTTAATTTTCTATCTGTGACACGAAACCAACGAACCATCAGGCCCGTCATTTCAAGTTTTTCCAGGGGGGTGGGGGCAAAGGGGGAAAACACAATACAATTTCATCATAAAACAACACAAAACACGCCCGCTTATATGTAAATACATTGATTTCTCAAAGTGACTGGGGGGGGGGGGGGCAATTGATGCCCTCCTGCCCCCCTCCCTAAATGACGGGCCTGCTCGTAATGATCAATCATACAACCAGGACTCTATGCATACTGTAAAATAATACCCCGTCGTACTGCAGAGATTGGGGGACATATTTTTCTCTTGTTTTATAACATAACCGCGGTGTAATGAAACTTAATTTTTCACAAATGTAAAATAATGACAGTACTGCAGCACATGGCAGTATAAACTGCCTTGAATTTAAGATCCAGTCAAACATTACTCAAATCACCTTACGAATAACGGTGGACACAATGACATCCGCAAGATAACCAAGTCCGTAGTATAACGTATAACGATGTTCAACTAAAGGTCGAGATTAGCGGTCGCCACTCGTCAGTGGCAACTAAAAATTTTTTTTGGCGACTACAAGATGTTCTGTTGGTCGCCAAACTGCCCACCTACTTTTTTTCTGAACAAAAATACAAACTGCCGATGCATTGTACTGATTATGAAAAGAAAATGGCCATTAGCATCGTCACTGGCAAATGTGAATGGAGAGAAAATGGATCCATCTGCTGTACAAAACATTGAGATACATAATTTCAATCTAGAAAATGCAATGAAACTTTGCTGGAAAAATAGTCAAAGAGGACCAAATTTACGATTAATCAGCAAAGTACCTGGGGACCGAGCCCACTCGGTTAAAAAAAAAGCGGTTTGTAAACTCGTGTTTTTTTCTAAAATGCGAAGTACTTTTTTAGATAAACTTGAAAAGCATTTTTAAGCCTTTGGTTGCAATTACGCATTTAAAACAGCCGTAATTTGTTTTAAAAAACACAACCTTATTTAACATTTTGAAGCAAAATTGGGACACCGGTGTCCCACTGAACGAAAAACCGATTTCCCATGATTATTTTACCTTTTACGCAGAAAGGGACACCACTGTTCCGTGCTGTATTACATAACCGAAAATTATTAAAATGCTAAATATAATATTTTACTCTTATTTTACCGAAAATTAATGCAGAGTAATGAAAAAAGTATGAAAAATACGTTGATAAAAATTCTGCGTCAAAGGGTTAATCCATGCCCACCGTAAAATCACACCCAATTTCATTTCATTTGGCACCGAAGGCGCGGGAGGGGTTGATGAGAATATATGCAGAGTCCCTGTTCTCCAGTACACATTTAGTCCAGTTGGTTTTGACTTTCACTTCACTTGACACTCCAAGGTTCCCCCCGTACATACCACAACTCGTGGTTTAACCGGGATGGCGCCTTGAAGAGCGCTCTGTTCATTTTTGAACAGACCCAAGAGCCGAGCAGACCCTTGGCCCAGCATCCCCCTGAGGTATCGTTTCACTTAAAGGATTTTATGACCACGAACATTTTTAACGTCCCCAGCCACCATTTATGAAGACTGTGGATCTTTGATAACTGGGCTTCCTCTATATGATCGGCCCGGGACCCTCCGGTTACGAGTCCGATGACTTACCGATCGGACTACAAAATCCAAAACTTTATCTAAATACAAAATTTTATCAAAATCGTTTGAGCCGTTTTCGAGATCCGAAATATATATATACAAGAATTGCTCGTCTAAAGATATTAGATGTAATTTTGTTTCGAAACTTAATATTTTAAGAATGAGTTTCATATTTATTGATTTTTTACCTGAAATATCTTACTAAACACTCTTGAGGAGGAAAACAAGTATTTTAAAACTAACTATAACACTTTTATACTCAATTTTGAAATCGCACTTGAAAAGTAAAGTAATCTGATTTTTATATACTGTAAGTTACCATAAAATTCAATAGATGTCGGTGGACAATTACCACTGCTTTTATCCCAACAGCTTGTTATCTAGTGAAGCCTTGCTTTAACGTTTCAAAAACAATAACAATTTAACGTTGCCAAATACCATAATTTGAACTTGCGCTGATGCGGCTGATGTGATTAAATATGAAATCCAATTGTTATAACAAAACGTGATCGCCACGGAAACAGTATAACAATGAAAGTAATCATAAAGAAAATGGCGCAATAAAAGCTTCTCAAACTTTCAATGAAGGCACAAAAAAACGGGGTTTTCTGTGAAAACTCGCGTTTTTACAGAAAAAACGCCGACGTAGATGAACTCAGAAACCAAAACTCTATCTAAATACAAATTTTTATCGAAATCGTTAGAGTCGTTTTCGAGATCCGAAAAATAAATAAATAAATATATATATATACAAGAATTGCTCGTTTAAAGATATTAGATGAAATGTTTTTTAAACTTCAAGTATGCAGGTGCGTTTAGTTTTTGTTTTATTTGTGTAAAGTTATATTATTTGGATTTTAAAATAAGCAAAGTACTTCAGAAAAAGTTTGTACTTTTTTTTAAAACATTTTTCTTTTATACATAATAATTTAGTCAAGATATATGCAGGTGCATAGTGTAATGTTACTGTATGCAAGATGAAGTGAAGTGCGATTGCAATTTTGGAGCTTGGTTCAAAGTGGTCACTAACAACGCCAAAGTGTCCACTAACTTTTTTGGGTTTAATGGCCGCTGTCCAACACTATCAAATGTTTTTAGTGTCAAGCTAAATGTTCAACTGTATGGTTTTTTCTGCATGTACTTTCGCAATCTTAATCAGGAAACTTATCATTTGGAGAAAAAAAAAACTTTTTTAAGACTGTCTTTAAATAAAAATTCGCAAATCACAGACTAAATATGATTAAACTTGTTATTAATTAAACATAATAGAGGAACGCTATAGTTGGGTCGAGTCTATCCTGGTAGCGTCCTAATGCTGTGATTAGGATCTGCGCAGCCCTCACAATGCTGCTAGGTTAGTTTTACCCCTACTGTTGTGTGTTGTTTTAGAATATAAATAGCTTAGAAAAAAATCACTGCCCTCCAGAGAAATGTATCGAAGAAATACATAATTGTTGGAAAGTTTTATCTTGTTGACAATCAGATACCGTCCTTGTTTACAGTTTTTAGCGCCGTTTTGGGTCGACGAAACCGCCAGATTTTACCAGTTACTACACTGTAAAAAATGAATGTTGATTTTACAGTTTAATACAGCAATTTTATAGTAATAAACTGTTAAAATTGCTAATTTTATAGTACTAAACTATAAAATTGCTACTTTCACAGTAATAAACTGTAAAATTGTTAATTTTACAGTTTATTACCGTGCATTTTGCAGTTTTAAACAGGAAATTCTTCTGCCAATTCTTTTTTTTTACAGTATAATGCAGCTAAATTTTACTGCAATAAACTGTAAAATTTATAACTTTGCAATTAGAAACTGTAAAACTGCTGTATTTACAGTTTATGACTGAGCATTTTACAGTTTTAAATTGGGACCTCGGCTGCCAGTATTATACTGTAAAAACAACAGTTCCTTTTATGCGGTGTAGAATGGGGTGGTCCTATTCCCCCTTCCTCCTCTCCTTCACGGTCCTCGTCGAATCTCTACCGGGTTGCGTAGAGCGTTACAGATGAGTAAAATTATTTTCATTTTTGATGTTACTATAATTGCATTGAAATTCCACCACAGATTCTCTATATTAAAAATGTTGATCGCAAGAGGCTATGGAAGGATAGCAAATAAAAAAAATCTGGTATGGACCCCACACTACTTCCTTTTACGTGTAAATTTCTTAGTGGTGGAATTAAGTGTTAAAAAAAGTGCTTGGAGTGAGCAAGGTAACAATTCAAATATGTACTCCCCCAATCTGCCACGAAGCAATGCAAAAAATATTTTACAATGGTTAATTTTCTAAATATTGCTGATTTTTAAAATCATTCAGTGAAATTTTCGCAAAATATCGCCAATAGCGCCAAGTTGAATCCAAATTAAAAAAATATTTTTTTTCGCCAAATTTGTCGTCAACTTGGCGATATGTCACCAAGTTGGAGACAAACACTTGGCGACCAAAAGCTTGGTGGCATATCGCCAAGTGGTCGCGCCAATTCAAACATTGTCTGCATTGAAATTAACACTGATTTACCCCAAAAAGGGGTAAAACACCCCTTTGGGAACATTCGAATGCAACCACAAGGGGAGGTGCACAGCTAGACCAATTTCAGAGCCTACACACCAAACTAGAAGCTTCTACGTCATATAGTTTTTGAGTTATGCGACACACATACATACATACATACGTACATACAGACGAGAAAACTTGTCATAATTAACTCGGGGGTGGTTGGAAAGTATTTTTCGGCTATTTATATGTTGGTAGGTATATATCCACGTGCTGACAGGTCGAAAAAACTACCGAACATTCTTTCGGGGGTGAGCAAAAACAAAATTTAGACCCAAATTTCAGCGATTTTTTTTTCGCGATCACAATAATTCCTTTACTACGTAAAAGAAAGTAAAAAATGGTATGTTCAATTTATTAAAGCAAAGTGAGACATTAAGACACCACCAGTATAACTGATTCCGTGGTTTAATGGGGATTTACTGTCTGAAGTTTCTTGCTTATATTTTCTCAACTTTAATCAAAAAACTTATTCTTAATAAAAGGGATAAATTTATTTATTGATTTAATAGAGCTTTGTGCAACTAAGTAACAAAATGCAATGTCTATCACTCAGTGTTGTTAATTTGTGCATGCTATTTTTGCACAGTATGCTAATTCGTGCTTGTTGCAAGTTGTTTACTGTAGTAACTAACTTATTTGTTATTACTTTAATGAATTACCAAATCATT
>JAXGGA010018713.1:0-21502 GCA_038373865.1 Uloborus plumipes | reverse complement strand
AAGTGTTTATTCAATCAAAGTATGCTCCATTCGCTTCAATACACTTCTCCCAACGAGATTTTAAAGCGTAGATGCCTGTCTTAAAAAATTTTGGTCTTTAGAATTAATAAACTCTGATATCGAGTTTTTTTAGACTCTCTTCATTTTCATAGTGTTTGTCCCTTAAAAACAGCTCTAAATGCTTGAAAAAATAAAAATCGGTCGGCGAGAGATCCGGTGAATATGGTGGATGCTGCAAAACTTCATATTCCAGTTCGTTCAGTTTCGCAATTGTTTTGTGTGTCGGCAGAATTCATATCGGCAATAAACTCAAAAGAAATAACAAAAGGGAAGACCTTCGAGAAAACCTATTTTGCTGATGAGTCTCTGGCAATGGACAATACGACTATGAATGAGGTTATGCCAAAGACAAAAGTATAACAAAAACAGGAAGATAAACGTCCGCATGTAAAGAGAATCCGACATTTCATACGCACCAACCTAATAGTTTGGGGCTTTTGGACAGTGAAAAGACCGGCTTCATCTACTTTGAACATTTTAGTAGCATCTAAATTATTTCCTTTTAAAAAATCTTTTCGTACATATCGAAGAATTTCATATTTTCTCTCGGTAAACCAGCATAAATTTTATTTAAGTAAAGCATAAGTTAATTACTATGTTTAACAACCTGAAACTGCAGCTTAATTGATGAAGAGAGAGAAAAAAAACATGCATTTTAAGAAGTTGCAGCTTCTGCTTAATAAAAATGTGCTTGATGAAAAAGTTTAAATGAATATCGTGAATAGGTGTTAAATTATCCTTAAAATAATTTTAACTAAGCTATTAAATCAGCTGAGTCACTTATTTTATATTACGATTAATAAAAAATCTTGTTTAAAATCATATTCTTAAATTAGACCACCGGTCCAATATAGGAAAATTTTTTTGACCCAATAAAGGAAAACACGCCATTTTTTATTCTTCAGCTTATTGCTCTGTCAAAAATTATCACAATCGCGCATGTAAATACTTCGATGTAATCCTTATTAAACACAGATTATAATACTGTAACAGCATTTTACCTCAATTCACAAGTTTTTGAATTATTCTGCTAGAAACAAGACCGCGAAATAAGATTTCGCACGTTTTCAACACAAATCCAGCAGTAACTCACGCTAAACAGTTCGAAGACTAGTGAAACTTCATACACATTGATTTTATTCCTAAAACTTTATATTTCTACTATTAAAGTGTAGCACAGATCTTTGTACTAGATTTTAAGCCCGAGGTCCAATTTATGCAGTGGTGCAATATAGGCGGTTTTCCCCTACGCACACAAAAATATATATATATATACGGATTTGCTAATGGATACAAAAAGACGGCGAGAAGTCAAAAGAGTCGCTTCATCATTGCTGACTCTAGATAGAGGCCGCTTACGGAAAAGGTAGACCGAAAGAAAACAAACAGGTTGCCAGAAGATTTGCCGCTATGATACTTTTGGGGATTTCCTATGGAAGAAAAAAAAATAATAATAACAACAATAGGATTTGCATTTGCCATCTGATTGGTATCTGTTTTTTTTTTTTTTTTTGGTCCAAGACAAAGACATAAATAATTATCGAAACCAAATAATACAATCCTTTGTTTACATCTAGTCTATCTTTTCAGTGAACAAAGTGTAGTCTACCATCTACCTCACAAAGTAGGCATACTGATAATAGGCAGACAGAATTCTGTTTCGGGTTTGCGGTTGTTGAGGGAAGAGAATCAAGGGGTTAAATTCTCTGGGAGGGAGTTCCTTCCCAAAGTTTTGCTAAACTACCTTAGGTAATGTTGAGGATATATTAGAAACTTCGGGAGCTATCCTCCTCGGAAAACTTTTGGAATTGAAATCTAGAAGACGTAATTTTAGGCTACCTTTGGAAGTAGCAATTTGGACTAGCGTCTAAAACACACGAATACGTTGAATCTCACAACGCAAAATGTAAACAAACCGAAGTAGCTGCGCATGCTCGAAATCTCGCCTGTGCTAGCGAAAAGTTAGGTTGTACTTTTTTTTTTTTTTTTTTTTTTTTTTTTTTTTTTTTGTAGCAGCAAAATCTCTCGTTGAAAATAGCGATTCCCTATTCCCTTCAGCCCTTTTTTAGGAAGTTTTTCTCTTTTCTTTCATTGATGGTGTATTTATTTTACACAGACGACACTCAATGACGCTTCAAAATATTTATTTAGAAACAAGCCGAAAGCTTTCAACACAAAAAGACCCTTTTCATTCTTCAGTTATACGAGTATGCAAAAAAAATTTCAATTACATTGCAAAAATATAACTAAAAATAATTCTAAATTTAAAAAGGTTTATATTTTCATTAATAAAATTTTGGATGTGGGATTGCATTTCAAGTTTTCTTTTAAACACATTTTTGATTTGAAAATTTCTTTTTTTTTTTAATTGCTTTGTTGCACTTTATTTGTTTTATAATTAAAAAAGTAATCCAGGTTTTGATCAACTTACTCTTAATTAAATTTAAATTTTAATTACATTAAAAAAACTTAAAAATTTATTCAAAATGTAAAATTTTTGTTAAATTAATAGTTTTTAAATAACCTTTTGTTTTATTACAAAACAAAACATATTCCAACCCTGAAATTCCAACAAAAGTATCTCATTTCCGAATGTGATGCTTTAAAACTATTTGTACAGTGTTAAATCTGAAGTTCACATTTTTACATGTGTTCAAACATTGTCCTATTCCTATAATTCAATATTTCAGAAGATCTGTTAAATCGTGTCAAAACTAAATGTTTGTCTATGGACAGTATAGCTTTAAAAATCACTGATTTTTTAATAATTTCAGCTGGATATTTTTTACATAAATATGTTATTTTCCTTGAAAATTATCATAAAAATGTTTATAATAGTGCATTATTAAAATTTGAAATTCAAGCTTAGTTATTTAAAATTATTGACAACGCGATAGCCTGGTACTCTTGTTCAGAATGTTTTGAAAGCTTCTTTTTTGACTTTTTTAGGTACTGGTCTTTGAGGCAAAACCCGCTCATTAGCAGGGGATATACTTAGGTCAATATCATGATTTTCTTGCAAATGTTTGTTTATGTTAATTTTAGAAATACATGGTCTGTCTTTTAAGTAATGAGAATATTTTTGTCCTGACGCGGCTGTACGCCAGAGGGCGCTCCGACCGGTTGTAGTCGGTAGTGTGGCCTTCGACCTTGATAACGCTTCATTCGGCAGTAGCTTGCTGGCTTTAGTTGAGGCGGAATCACGTGAGGCGTAGACGTCTTCGAAAAAGTGTGTGCAAGCTCAAAATGCGACAAAACATTGAACAGCATTACGCAATCAAATTTTGCGTGGAATGATTCAGCAAGCTTACGGCAGGGAAAGCTTATTGCAAGCTTAAGTTTTAGATGCCATAAAATGTTTAAAAAAGGCGAGGGGAGCGTGGAGGAGGAACCCACTGCAGGTCACACAATCAACATCAAGAACCGCAGAAACCGAGCAACGTGTGCGAAATTTCCTGAACACAGACCTGCGTTTAAGTGTTCGCATGATCGCAGAACAGCTAGGAATGGATAAAATAGTTGTGCACAAAATCATCAGTGAGGATCTTGGGATGAGAAAGATTTGCGACAAACTCGTGCTGAAAGTTTTGACGGAAGTTTAAAAGAAAAACCATGAGGCCGTTTCAAATGATCTTCCAAAGTCTCCCTAAAGCCCCAACCTTGACCCCCTCCCCCCAGTAGACCTTCTCCTCTTCCCTAAAGTGAAAACCGCCCCCAAAATGAGCCACCATGGGGCCCTAGATGATGGCAAAAGGGCTTGCACACATGCTGTGAAGGATGCTTCAGTTGGTGGCTACCAGGGGGCGCACGAAGCGCGGAAATGTCACCTGTAGAAGTGTGAAGATGCTCAAAGAGCATATTTTGAAGACTACTAAAAATTTGTAGCGATATCTCTAATAAATTATTTTTTACGGACTTATTATCATTACTTAAAAGACAGACCATGTAGTTTCTTCACAGAGAGGGCATTTTTGTACAGAACTCAATTTGTCTTCGCATGTATTTTTTTTTTTTTTTTTTGTGTTCCCTTAAATACCTTTGCGTTTCAAAACTTTTCTCACACAACCCATAAAAGAATTATCATTGGTAGCACATTTTTTTGGTAAATCCTTGTCCAACACAGAATGAATTTTCTTCAAATGATATCGAAAATGATGAAAATTGCTAAATTTCTTATTACAATTAGAACAGTTATAAAGAAATTTCTTACATATCTGTTCCATTTTCCCTGGAATCTCTTCACTATTAAAAGTTTCACACGGCGCGGCGCACCCCCGTCAGAAAATTCTAAACCAGAAGCACCTGCTGAAGTGCTTTTAAATACTTCATGACAGCGATGATTTCGCTTTAATAAAAGCGGCTGAGGTGGCCCTGAAAAGGGCCGTTTTTTTTTATTTTAATTTGTGCAGGAAATCATTAACGCTCAAAACAATATGACAACCAGCTCATCGAAATTAGTCTCGGAACCAAACAGATCAAACTTCGCTCTCTGTAAGGAAAGAATTGCGCATGCGCTAGCGAAAAAATCTCGTTTTCAGTGCGAGGAATGACGAAAACTGTTTATCTTTCGCTTTATGATGCCCAACGTATTCGTGCACTCTAGACGCTAGTGCAATTTGGTAAAGGAATGCAATTCAGAGACACCCTCCAAGAAATTTTACTGCTAAAATTAAATGGCAAAGCATGATAGTTCTTGATTACTTTAGTTAGCTAAAGAATGAAGAATCTTAAGTATTAGTTTTTTCTAGAGATCGACTTTATTCCATTATTATCATTACTAGAACTACTAATAATTGAAGGGCTTGGAGGATGAAGGGGCTAAGTTACGTTTTTAAAAATGAACACGCTCAACAATGGTAAGCAATAGATACAGGTAAGCAAATAAAACTTGGCACATCAAAAGGTAGATATCATTAGACCGATTTCATACGTACACTAACGACAAAATCAAAAAATCTGGTATGGACTCCACACTACTTCCTTTTACGTGTAAATTTCTTAGTAGCCTTAAGTGTTAAAAAAAGTGCTTGGAGTGAGCAAGGTAACCATTCAAATATTTACTCCCCTAATCTGCCACGAAATAATGCAAAAAATATTTTACAATGGTTAATTTTCTAAAAATTGCTGATTTTAATATCATTCAGTGAATTTTTCGCAAAATATCGCCAATAGCGCCAAGTTGAACCCAAATTCAAAAAATCATTTTTTCGCCAAATATTTCGCCAACTTGGCGATATGTCACCAAGTTGGCGTCAAACATTTGGCGACCAAAAGCTTGGCGACATATCGCCAAGTGGTCGCGCCAATTCATATCACTTGAGTCTGCATTGAAATTAACGCTGATTTACCCCAAAAAAGGGGTAAAACACCCCCTTGGGAACATTCGAATACAACCACAAGGGGAGGTGCACAACTAGACCATCCTCAGAGCCTACATACCAAGCTAGAAGCTTCTACGGCATATAGTTTTTGAGTCATGCGACACACATACGCACATACGTACTATAGACGTCACGAGAAAACTCGTCGTAATTAACTCGGGGATGGTTGAAAAGGATTTTTCGGCTGCTTATATGTTGGAAGGTACATATGCACGTGCTGACAGGTCTAAAACACTACTGAACATTTATTCGGGGGTGAGCAAAATCAAAATTAGACTCAAATTTCAGTGATTTTTTTTCGCGATCACAATACTTCCTTTACTAAGTAAAAGGAAGTAAAAACAAAAAAGCTGCAATACAACAATAAAACTTTGAACTTTAATTACTGGCAGTTTCTGTTTTGTCACTTAACCCCTTCAATTACTATTTTGTTTTTGCTTTATGAACAAAATTGTATGTAAGCTTTTATTAATGTTTTACAGTCTGGAAATGCTACCAACCTTTCTCATTTTACTCTTTTGTGGAGGACTAGCTCATCCGGTAAGACATTTTACTTTTTAAGCATCAAAGCATTAAATTTATCATTTCTTTTCACAATCGATCATACTTTTGATCTTTTAAGGCTACAGTGGACAAATAAAATTGATTTTTTTCAATTATTGATTTATATGTCTAAAACTTTGTGTGCTTGTATTATTGTATATTTACTACATCTAAAAGCATAAAAAACACAAATTAGTGCAAAAACAATGAATACATTTTTAAAAATTCCAAATTAAAATTTTTTTAACAAAATTTCAAAATGTTCCAGGCGTCACATTTTTTTTTCAAACTTTGAATTTCCACTTAATTTCCAATCATTATGCATGATTGCACAAAACAATGCATTACATTCAATGTTTTATGAGATAGTTTATAAAAAATGGCTGAAAATAAAAATTTTCAGTTGAAAAAATCACATAAATTTTCATTTTCAGCCATCTTTTATAAACTATCACATAAAACATTGCATGTAATGCATTGTTTTATGCAATCATGCCTAATGATTGAAAATTAAGTGGAAATTCAAAGTTTGAAAAAAAAAATTGTGACGCCTGGAACATTTTAAAATTTTGTTAAAAAAATATTTAAATTTGAAATTTGAAAAAAAGTATTCATTGTTTTTGCACTAATTTGTGTTTTTTATGCTTTTAAATGTAGTAAATATATAATAATATAAGCACACAAAGTTTTAGACATATAAATCAACTAGCCGGGTACCCGGCCCTGCCCGGGTTTCTGTGGGTGTAGGGTGGTTTAGTGAAACTCGTTCATAAATTTCCCAACACTAAAGTGCATATCTATAAAACATAATGGCTACTTCTGTAAACAATGGCTATGTTATGGATAAACTATAAAAAAAATAATGCAAGCTAAAAAAAAATAGCAAGCTACAAATAATGTTTGAGTAAATAGGAAATGTTATAAGCGTGGTATATTAAAATAAATTATATATTTACAGTATCAATCGCACTGAAATTAACCATTTCCAAATATTGCTCGTTAAATAAGTCCCATTATTAGTTTCATCCTCGTGACAACATTGGTGAGGTGAAAACATCTTATGTACCTAATTTAGAAATTTTTTTGACTATAAACACTTTCTATTCTCTAACTATTGCCAAAATCAATTTTTTTTTATTTCACCCGTTAGCAATTGTTGGCTCAGATAAATATAAAAATCCTTAGAACGCAATAAATTGCATACTTACTCCAGAGAAGCCTTGGTTCAAAATTTTCAATATGATTACAATCAATATTGTTGCTGCATGGCACCAAATCTTTGCAACAATGGGTTGAAAATTTAATCATTTAATGGGGAAATGACATAAAATTAACTGTTTTCCATAATAACTTTTTTAAACTAAGCTTTTTAGAAATAAATTATAGCTTATCCTGCTTCCTGTTACTGTAGCTATCTACGGTGAAAAAATGGTTAAAATCGGTTCAGTAGTTTGGAAGATTACCCCGGACATACGTTTTCAAAAGTAGTCTTTTATGTATATAGATAATTGAAAAAAATCAATTTTTTTTGTCCACTGTAGCCTAAGCGAATGCATTTTCCACTTTTTACTTATTTATTTACTTATTTTTGCTCTTCTTAGCAAAACTACTTCCGTTATTTTTGCTTTCACTTTCAGTTCTCTCTTTCTTAAGATACGTTCTTTCTATTAACAAAAAAAAAGTAGCTACCTGTTCCACGACATCATTGGGTCATTGGTGCATTTTATTTAGTCCCTAAAATACCATAAAAAGAACCTTATAAGTTCTCCCAGCTTTTTTTTTTTTTTTTTTTAATTTACTAACATCAATAAAAAAACTTTTGCTGACTTAAACAAAATGCTGGGTTTGAATAATAGGAATTTTTGAAAATGAAATCGTGCTCACGTATTTATTCATCGATCATATTGGTAACGGCACTATTAAATAAGCACAGAATATCCACCGTCTTCATTAATGGTGGCTGGGGGATGTTAAAAATGTCGTGGTCACAAAGTCCTCCAAGTGAAACTATACCTCTTGGGGTACTGGGCCAAGGGTTTGCTCGGCCCTTGGTCTGGTTCAAAAAGAACAGAGCGCTTTTCAGGGCCCTATCCCGGTTAAACCACGAGTTGTGGTAGGAACGGGGGGTCCTGGAGTGTGTGAAGATAAAACTGCATTAATTAATTTTTTTCTATTATTAACCGACTTCAACAAAGGAGGAGGTTATACAATTCGTCGGAGAAATTTTTTTTTTTCGGTATGTTCCAAGATTACTCGAAGACGCCTGGACCGATTTCAAAAATTCTTTTTTTGTTAGAAAGGTCTTTTTTTCCGATTGGTCCCATACTCTCGTAATCCGGGTTCGATAACGGGAACCTGCAGAAATCTTTCGAAAAAGAAATTGGGATCACAGTAATCGTAATAATGACCATTTTGATCGCCAGGTTTCTCTGGATTGCATAATGAAATTCCTTTCTGTGGTCTTTTTGAAAATTTTAAACCGAGTATCTTTCTATGTCCTGCTTTTTTCTCCTGAACTCCAACGAAATGAAAGTCGTACCAGGTACTGATTGATTCGTAATATTTCAGGTTTTATTAGTCTTAATTTACATAAGGTTTGATAAAGGAATTCTGAAGAAAGTGAGGAAAATCTCCAAATTTTTGCTCAAATTTAAAGCGATTTGTACCAAATGATTTAATTAGAAAGCCATTGTTACAGAACGTGATTGATATGAAACAGTTTTTACAATTATCATGAAAATTTTGAATGAAGGCCTAACTGAAGCAAACATGACACTCATTAGTTGGCCACGTATGTAATACGTCGTGAAATTTTATGAACTGCGAGAATCTAGTGTTGTTTTGAAATATAAATTAATTGAAAAGCCGTTAATATAGCCTTTAATTAAACTAGTACACAAATAAATACCGGAGAATAACGAGGATTATTTTTTAGTGTCAATCGTTTCAAATTTTAGACGCGTTGATACTTTCTTTCCTTTTTTTTCCTTACATAGTTTATTTTATGAAGCATTTACTTAAGAAAATTAGGTGAAGTTTTGCAATGGAAACATTACCTTATTTCATATGTACATTTACACTAAAAAGAATAAAATAAAATTATTTTTGAAAAAAAAATTGAACCGACTTCGGAACTTCACTCAGCAAATGCTCTAAAAAGTAAAAAATAACTTTATTCTTTGAACACCATCGATACTACATTTAAACATAAGTTTTGAAGTCAGCGCAAAAACTATAGGTAAAAAATATTTTTGAAAAAAAAAATTGAACCGACTTCGGAACTTCACTCAGAAAATGCTCTAAAAAGTAAAAAATAATTTTATTCTTTGAACTCCATCGATACTACATTTAAACATAAGTTTTGAAGTCGGCGCAAAAAAAGCCAAATAGAATCATTCGAAACTATAAATATAAATTTAAATGAATCCAGGTTCTTTATTCGCATTCGCATTCATTGAAAAATACATATACAAATATTCAGCTCTCAATTTTCAATGATTTCTCTGAAAATGTTGGCAAAATATAGTAAACATCATTTTACCTATAGTTTTTGCACCGACTTCAAAACTTATGTTTAAATGTAGTATCGATGGAGTTCAAAGAATAAAATTATTTTTTACTTTTTAGAGCATTTTCTGAGTGAAGTTCCGAAGTCGGTTCAATTTTTTTTTTCAAAAATATTTTTTTTTACAAGTAGCATTTTGTAGAACTCTCTGTCAATGTAATATTTTCTTGTTATAAACTTAAGTAATTTAAACATTATTCAGATGGTATCTTTAATACATTCCTAATGAAAAACTGCATTGGAAATTAGCAAATCTTATCTGATGATGTTGATGAAATCGAGGAGTTAAGTATGATTAAAATTATGGGTCGACCAAATTTCGACTAGAGTTGACCATCATCAATTTATAAATGTTTTACATAAAGTCAGTTTCGTCAAAAGAACTAGGCTTGTTGTGAAAAAAAAAAATATGAGTATTCATGATGGTTTAACTTCTATGACTTACTACTATGACCACTTTACCCTATATCAGGTCATAAACACATATGAAAAAAAAATGTTGTAAGATTATTTAAATGAAATTTTTTTCTTCCTAAAATTCAGTCCAACGTGTTCTTCATTAATGTAATGTAAAATTACAACAAAAAATTTGAAATTTTTGAAGGCAATCTTGTATTTATTATCCGCATAATTTGAAAAACCTCCATTTTATCTCCATATATTATTTCTCTAAGCCGAATCCTATACTCGGTCGAAACTCGCTCATTTCTTTATCGAATTGCAAGAAAATTTATGATTTTGAAGCTTATCCCGCGGGCTATTGACGAAAATTAGACCCACCCTCTAAAAAGTGTCGGTTCGTTTTTTATTCGAACTTCAATTTTTGGGCACAAAATTGACTCTATCTAGCGAAATAATTGTCGTATCGTCTCCATTTTGATTTCATTCGAAAGATTAAAAAAATGCGTTCTTTAGAACGTTTCTCTGCTAGCGCCGCGTAACGAGAATCTCGAAAATTCACGTTTAAGCGACTTATAAGCGATTGAAGTTTGAAAAAGTTAAATTTTTTGCTCAACTGTTAAAATCGTTATACCATTGTTGTTCAAATCAATTTTAAATGCGACATTTCAAGCCAAGGCTTAGCTCGGTAAACCTTAATTGTAACTTTTATTGTTTCAAAATACTATGGTAGTTTTGCGATAACGTTAGTATTTAGTTTAGTAGTAGCCTTGGGTATTTGATTTTAATATAGGGTATCACTTTTGTAGTAGTTGTAAAAGTGAACGTGCCTTTGATCTCTTTGAAAAGTTGTCAGAACGACGGCAGTAGATGGCGATGTTGTGCAAATGAAGCCAATAAAAATTGTCGTATTAAATTTTAAGTTTAGAGGTTTTTTTTTTTTTTTTGCGGAATTCCGCACGGGTCACCTAGTAACCACTTTATCTTACCAAACCCTAGCGTATCCAGAAATCCAAATTTTGATGAGCATTTTAGTCACAACCGTTTTTATATGTATGTAAACTACCGTAGTAAGATCAGCAATATGTTTTAAAACCAAATGTTCTGGGGGGGGGAGAATAACACCCCCTCCTGGCTGCACCACTATACAAAACCTAAAAAAATGCTCATCAGGATGTGTATAAGCTTCATCATAATGTACTTGTGTATAAAACTATTGATGTTTGGAATTTGTTTTGTCTTTCTTAGCTACCAAGCGCCATTGCTGGAGCAGTATACTTACTTGGCAGATTGGTCTACTCAATAGGATACAGCAGTGGAAGTAAGTAAAAATTGCAGTCAAAAATTTTTTTAATTAGTGTAAAATAATAATCTTACCTAATATCCTAACTTTTTATAAGCCTTACATAGAGATGGAGAAAGCAAGGTTTTAAGGTAATATGTAATTTTCTCGAGTTTTAAAGGTGCTTAGCCATTCATTTACAGCTGGCATTAATGTTACACCACATAAATACATTTGGTTGGTATAATTGTGACCACAGTATATAAGGGTTATAAGTAAATTTGTACGACATAAAGCAATAAATATGCAGTAATTTCTTACTATATATTTGAAAATAACATAATGAATAACCGATGTTTTATTCAGCACTAAACTAGCCTACTTTCCCGTATGCCAACTGTTCAAAATTGAACAGACAATATTTCAAATAAAAATGTCAAACACGAGATTGAAGTATCCTCGCCGAGATCTTCCGAACACATAAAAGTTTATTCGAATCAGACGGTTCACTCAATAGTTATTGGGGGGGGGGGGGGGGCAGGTATTTGAACTATTCAAAATTGAACAAAAAACTATTATAATCAAAAAGTCAAATACAGGAATGAGATGCCCTCTCTGCGATCTTTCGAAAAAGAAAAAAATTCTGCCTTTTCGGATCATTCATTCAAAAGTTATTTGAGGAGAAGGACAGACAGAGCTACAGACCGACAGACCATTTTCCCCATCTCAAACCCCTATTTTTCAATTTTCAATTTTTGATATTTATTTATTTTTTATTCCTATTTATTTATTTTTTATTCCTATTTATTTATCTTTCATTCCTTTTATTTTTGACCTTTTTTTAAAAATTAGCTACATTCAAAAAAATGCACAAGTCCGTTTTAATGCTTTTATCGCCCTTTTTTTTTTACTTTAACTTGAAAGTAGGTTAAAAATTAATATCCCTTAGATTCACCTCGTTAGTAATTTTCCTATCCGCCAAATTTATCGTGGTATTTCAGTGCAATTAGAGTTTTCCACCTTTATTCCAGGGTATAATTACTCGAAAGGTTCTTACACAAACCTGGAAGGAACAAATTATAAATAGATACTTAGTTTTGTATCTTTTTAAATAAATTTAGTTTTGATTTATATGATTTTCGAAGGATGAAAAATAAAGTAAAAAGTTAAAAGATTGTTTTAAAATAAATACGTTGGAAACTTCAGTTTCATTCCTCCTACGCCTAGGTACAGTCGTACCTTTTTAGTGCGAATAAGCTTAAAACGGATTACTGCTAAAACGAACGGCGTTTTCGTTCCCCGTCCTCGTGTTTGTTGTTTATTGTTCATCGGAAAAGACAACTCGACTATTACAAAACTATTATAGTTCAGTTTTTATCCCCCCCCCCAACCCCGCCCCCATATATTCTATTTTTATTTATTTATTTATTTTGCCAGGAAGTTGACAAAACTTTATCAGCAAAAATTAGTTGAACCTTAGTTCAAGCACGGACACAGAAGGGGGAGGTGGGGTTGTGATTTTTTCATAACAGTTTACAATATTGAAATATTTTTTTCTCTTAATATTCCTTAAATGTCTGGAGTAGATTTCTTGCAATAATTTTTACTGTTTTTGTTTTCTTTTATATTAACGATTTTCCTTTTCATTTGTAAAATATAGCTTTGTGCTGTGTTACGTATTTTTGTAACAATAAATTTCTTCCTTCATAGATCCCAATGGAAGACTTTTTGGACTTTTCTACTACTTCGGCCTAATCTACCTTCTTTACAGTTCATTGGAATTGGCGGTGAGACTTCTTCGGTGGGTCTGAGACAGCGAGAGATAGGAGGGTTTCGTGTTGTGTACATTTTTTGTTTCAATAAATATAAGTTATTTTTATTGCGCTCATTTTTCCTTTTTTATTTTGCAAGAAACCATTTTATTGACGTTTTTAATAACACTATGTAACATCATTTGCGTTTCTATGTAATCAATATCACTTTCTGTTTGGTACTATCATAAGAACATGAAAATACTTTATTTTCATGCAAAAACTTAGTTTTTGTGATCAAAACTATGAAAAATTGTAAATTGAGAAAAAGGTACGAATTTTCTGGCAGATCATTTAAAGACAAAAAGAAAACATTATGCAGCAAATAAATAGTATATTTTAATCACAATTCTGATTGTGAAATACGAATTGATGACAAAGGATTAATACGAATTGGTGACAGGGGACCTAAAAATGTAGTTTTGCCAGTGTGTGTCTTATTACTTCACCAATAAGCCCCGTAGCATTGGTACCTTTCTAGGGAATACTAGAGGCTTTCATTTAACGGGGTGCTTTTCCACAGTGAGCTCGGTACGTTTAAAACAATATCGTTTGTGATAATGTACATTAGTGTCCGTCCTTGCTATCCGACAAAGAGTTTAAGTTTCAAAAAGATATTTTGACTATTATACTATTTGTAAAAAATTAACTTGAAACTACAGAGATAAAGAAGGGAGGGGGGCAGCTATATAAATACGTCTTACTAGTCCTAAAAACGAAGTTTCAGGGGCTTAAATACTCCTTTTCAGATACTTGCGGATCAATTTAACAGAAGCCAATACCGTCAAACGAAGAACATAATTTCTTAATAAGTTGTTTGGACGATTGACAAAGAGGAGAAAGTAATGAAAGTTTGAGATAGTTTTTAAACAGCAAAAGGTAAAACAAAAAATGACTCCATTTACATATGTCTCGTCTATCCTGATATTTTCACTCCATATCTTTAATGCCTGGATAAAACAAACCTATAAAATTGTGTTTCACAGAGTGATGCTAAATTTTTCTTTGAAAATATCCACATGCAGATGAAAGAAACGTAATGTCCGGGGATTTTTCTCAGCATCTTCACCGCAATTCTTTTATAGTTAGAATCCCTGTACTTATCCAAAGATTTACACATAACACCTTTAAAGGCAACTCAAGCTAATTTTTCACTTTTTATACTTCATAAGCTTGTGGACTTACAAAGATCCCATCTTTGAGCTTAATTTCAGATTTTGGGAACTTTCTGCACTTGCATTTGAAACAATCGCCATCTCTTGGTTCAGCCTTGAACAACTGTTTCTTTACACTTAACTTTATAAGAAGAGGCGATAATAATACTTTTTTAACCGACTTCAACAAAGGAGGGGGTTATCAATTCAAAGCGTATACTTTTTTTTTTTTGTTTGTTCGCACATAACATCTGATCTACTGAATCGATAGGAGATGGTGTAACTTATAGGTACCATGTACTCATATGACGATATTTGTTCACTAGAAAAAAAGTTATTATGGAAAACAGTAAATTTCATGTCATTTCCCCATTAAATGATTAAATTTTCAATCCATTGTTGCAAAAATTTGTTGCCTCGCAACAGCAATATTAACAGTAATCATGATGAAAATTTTGAACCAAGGCTTCTCTGGAGTAAGTATGAAATATTAATTAAGTAGTCGCATTTAAAGCGATTTGTCCTAAATGATTAAATATGAAATCCATTGTTACAAAACGTGGTTGATATGAAACTGTAATAATAATGATAATGAGAACTTTAAATGAAGGCTTAACTAAATCAAACATGAAACTAATTAGCGGGCAACGTATGTAGTATGTGTTAAAATCTTATGAACAACGAGAAACTAGAATTGCTTTAAAATATAAATTAGTTGAAAAGCCGTTGATATTTAAATGGCTTTGATTAAGCTAGTACACAAATAAATACCAGAGAATAACAAAGATTATTTTTTAGTGTCAATTGTTTAAAATTTTAGACGCGTTGATAGTTGCTTCCTTTTTTTCACAGTTTATTTTATGGATCATTTACTTAAGAAAATTAGGTGAAGTTTCGTAATCGAAACATTACCTTATTTCATAAGTACACTTACACTAAAAAGAATAAAATAAAATAATTTTGGAAAAAAATAGAACCGACTTCAGTTGGAAATTGCTCTAAAAAGTAAAAAATAATTTTTTTCTTTGAACACCATCGAAACTACTTTTAAACATAAGTTTTGAAGTTGGCGCAAAAACGATAGGTAAAATGATATTTAACCATATTTTGCCAACATTTTTCAGAGAAACCATTGAAAATTAAAAGCAGAATATTTGTACCATAACACGAATGTGTGGTAATGATTGAAATGTATACGAAAGCTGTTAAAGAACCTGGATCCATTAAACTTTATATAGTTGAATTGTAGTTGCGTATGATTCTATATATTGTTTTTGCGCCGACTTCAAAACTTATGTTTTAAAGTAGTTTCGATGGTGTTCAAAGAAAAAAATTATTTTTTACTTTTTAGAGCAATTTCCAACTGAAGTCGGTTCTATTTTTTTTCCAAAATTATTTTATTTGTCTAGAAAAATCGTGAAAGATCAATCTGAGAGAATGGCTGAGATGAATCGTCTCAAGAGTGATTATAGTCGGCATAGAAATTAGAAAGCTTGCTCTTCTGGATGTTCTGGGTCCAAAGACTCTGAAGAGATGACTGGTAATGCAGCTGGATCCCAAACACTGGTGCGCCAACTCTATGAGGAATAGCGCGTCTGACAAATGGAATTATCAGGATAAGAGATAAGATTTTTTTCAATTATAGCCACGGAAATAGCAAAAGCAAAAGTAATAATCATCAGAGCGTTTTTTCTTTTCTCTCCTTATGATAGGAATTCTAAATCGTATATCAAACATAGAGGGATGTGTTGTAGGAGTTTTACTTCTGCAGAAATATTATCAGGCTGGGGTGGCAAAAAAATCAATGCCGGGGGTGGGATATTAAAAATGTACATGACAATCCGCCTAAAATTGAATTGTTTAAAAAATTCTAACGTGACAGATTTTTTTTTTTATTATTATTTTTCCTGAAATCAGCACCAAATAAAACATAAAGTTCAACTCTCACTTTCTTTGTTGTTTCTTTCATCGCAGGCCCGTGTAATTTACTGTTCCATTTCGAAGACTCTCATCACAAACGCCCGTTGGTTGCTTTCTTTGCATTAGTACTGCCATGGCTGAGAAACGTCTTTTACAGAATTCATTTATTTTTAACGAAGACTTGTGATATTCGAACTGAGTCTCGAAAAACTTTTTGAGTGGCTTAGTACAGTCAATAAAAAAACTTAACAAGGCAAGATATTAACTAATTTTCGCTCAAGTATACCCCAAAAAAGCTCTTTTTGTGATGCTTTTTTTCTGCATTTACTATTCGAAGACGTTAATCATTAAACGACTGCTGGTTGTTTTCTTTGCATTAGTACTGCCGTGGCTAAGAAAAAACTTTTACAGAATTCATTTATTTTTATCGAAGAGACGATACTGAAACTGAGGCTCGTAAAACTTTTTCAGTGGATCAATAAAGTCACTCAAAAACTAAACAAGGCATGATCTTAACTTATTTTTGCTCCCGCAGAATACAGGGGGAGCTGAGGCTCGTTAGACTGCGCGGACACGCTGAACCAGTCTGAATTACTTTAATGCTATTGATATATATTTTTTTAATTTTCTTGAATTTAAAAACTGCTTTCTACGGAAATATTTCCTGAGAACAAGTACCTTTTCATATCTCACTTGTGTTAAGTTTGGACTGATAAAATCTTATCCATGCGCAGACTAAAATGGTCAAACATCAGTCAGGCGACAACATTTTAAGTTTACGTACCAATTTACAGCCCCCCCCCCTGGTAGTGTCTAAAATCCTTATGTAAACCAAGAACGTATCTTCTAAAATTGCTGCAATACATAGCTATTTTTGTAAGAACACGAGCATTACACTGACAAAATCAAAAGGTGTGATAAACTGATAAACAAACAATTTTCACACATGAAATTAAACTTGTGAGTGTTAGAAGTTGATGCACCTGAGAACGCGTAACGTCACAAACTCATAATTAAATTATAGTTTGAAAAAACGAAGAAAAAAAAAAAAGCTTTTAGATAATCAAACTAACCTGCACGCATAATATATCAACATGTAATATAGTTAGCCTTCAGTACTAGTAGTACTTTTGTCTTTGCAAAGAACGTGAATTTTATCTTTTATTCTGAGTTACATACAAACAACTGATAAACTTATAATACATCAAAACTAACTGGAACCAAATCATAGGCGGACTTAGGTCGAAATTTCTGGGGATGCAACAGTCCCAAGTATCTGGGGGGAGAAGCATTACCAGGACAACAAGGCAGTGGCAAAACCAGAAAGTTTTTTTTTTGGGGGGGGGGGCACATTTTCAAATAATCGGATAAGGGGGTCTGAGGGTTCTCTCACAGAAAATGTTTTATATCGTAACATCGAAACCAATGTTTTAGACGGTCTCTGGTTCGGAGAAAGGGAATTTCACTGGGACATCCACGAAGAATTTTAGAATTTGAAGTCTTAAAAATGCAGTTATAGTCGATACTCGTTGACGTTAAGGTAAGGGCTTAAGAAATGCACTTGATCAAATTTTGAAAAAATAGAGCAAAATCAATCACCCTTCCCGCAACTTTTAGAAATTGAAGTTCCGAAAACTAAATTTTAGACAAATTTTGATGATGTTTAGGGAAAAGGAGTTTTGGATCTCTCTTTTGGAAACATCTCGAAATAGTAGTCCTAAAATACGAAGTTTTACAGCAGTATCCAGTGTTGTTAGAAGGAGATATTCAAAGGTTTTTAATTTTTCGAAATTCTTTTTTTTTTTTTTTTTTTTTCATATTTATAAAAATACTTGGTATGAACATAGTCATACACACAGTCCAGTCACATTAATGTGACCACTTGTCAAAAGTCAGAATAACCACCTTTCTCAGAACGGACTGCTGCGAGACGTGCAGGAAGAGAGTCAATTAGGTATCTGAAAGTATTCACTGGGATGCTGAACCATGCCGACTCCGATGCCGTGCCGCTAGATTACGCGGGTGAGGATCCATGGCGCGAACAACCAAATCGAGATGTTCCCACGGTCTGGTTCATGGTCCCCATGAACCAGACCCACAGATTCTGGATTGGGCTTAATTCAGGTGAGTTTGCTGACCAGGGAAGAACGGTAAACTAATCCTGGTACCCTTCGAACCACGCATGTTCACTGGCAGCTGTATGGCACTTCGCATTGTCCTGCTAGTCGATGCCATCATCCTGAAGAAAAACAATATTCATATAGGGTCGGACATGGTTTGCAGGGGCAGATGCGTACTTGTATTGATGGATCGTGCCTTCTACAATGATGGGTGAACCCATAGAACCCCAGGAAAACATTCCTCAGACCAAAATGCACCTTCCTCCAACTTAGACCGTTCCGTCAATGGTTGCAGGGTGTTTGCTTCCAGAGGTTTCACGCCTTCTAAGCCAACATGCGTCTGTTCGATGAAGCATAAAACGTGATTCATCAGTAAATGCTACCTGTCGCCCCTCAATGGATGTCCAGTTGCGTTACTGGAGTGCAAATTCCAGGGTTCGTCGTCGATGGACAGTAATCAGCTTAGTTGCATGAACCAGGCTTCTGCTTCAGGAGCCTAAAAGCAGAAACGTCCGCTAAACAGTAGTGTGGGAGACGATGTTGGTAGCCCCTTGGTTGATCTGGGGATTCAGTTGCTCAACAGTAGTCCGTCTATTAACCCGAACGCATCTCCGCTGTCGTCTTTCGCCTCTGTCATCATTGCCTCCTGGTACCCCACATATGCCACGTCGCTGATTTTGAACAGTGCCATTTTGCCATGCACGGTACACTTTTACCACGACGGCAAGCGAACAGCTCAACATGTCAGCCATTTTGTAAATGCTTCCTACCATGATCCAAAAGCCAATGATCATGCCCTTTTGTACGTCGGATAAATCGCTTCGTTTTTGCATTACGCCAACGATAGAAATGTTTTATAAAACCCTCACACACTCTTTATATGCCCTCAACTGCACTTTGCTTTGCTTGCCTTCTGTGATTGGTTATTTAACATCGACGTCAAAAGTACGTGGTGGTCACATTAATGAGACGGAACTGTGTATGTCTCGCACTGCCGATGCGTACTGATATTCTAGGTGTGTTGTATTGGTTTGTTTCAAGTAAATTAGGTTGCATTATAGCTATGAAAAAATGCATGTTCTTTTCCAACTGCGTTTCTTAGTAAAATATACTTTATTTAATTTTTTTCAAAACCCAACCAAAAATGTTGGGGGTGCGGCGCACCCCCTGGCACCCCCGTAAGTCCGCCCATGAACCAAATGCGTACTGGAGAACAGGGACTCTGCATCCATTCTCATCAACCCCTCCCACTCCTTCGGTGCCAAATGAAATCAAATGAAATAATACATCAACACATGTAATATAGTTTAGCCTTAAGTATTAATAATGGTATTAAATATATTACTTTCATATTTGTAAAGAACGTGAATTTTATCTTTTATTCAAAGTTACATATATACATACAAACACACATGTGAAACTAATAAAAGCGTATTAAAAATAATCCTAAATATAGTTTTAAAAAACTAAAAAATACGCTTTTAGATTAAATCAAACTTTTAAAAAATTTCAAACTATTGAATATCCGCTTAGTTTACATGCACTTATAATGCATCAACACGTAATATAGTTTAGCCTTTAGTAATAATAATAGTATTAAATCTGTTACTTTTATACTAGCAAGGAACGTGAATTTTATCTTTTATTCAGAGTTACATACAAACCCACATGTAAACTAATAAAAGCGTATTAATAAGTGAATCTTAAAATTAGACCAAAATTTGTTTATCTGAAATTTTTGAACTTATCAATTGAAGAAGATGGCTACACATTTTGCACTATGTCCTTCATGTGGAAAGAATCATTGTGAAGATTGCTTCCATAATAAAAGTTACTCATCACCTATAAGTAAATATTTTTTTTTTCATTTTCCCAAACTGACAAAAGTAATAGTTTCCTGTGAATTCTAGAAAGATTTCTTCGTTTGCTTCCTTGCAAGAAGTAAACAAAAGTTTTGTATTCATGGAAAAATTTCCTCTCACACTGTAATAATTTAAATTACAGTTCAAAAAAACGAAAAATATGCTTTTAGCGTTAATAAAACTATGCTTAAACTTCGCTTGACTCGAAATCTGAAGTCGTTCTGAGAAATTTTCAAAATATAAAAGTCACGCTCTTGACAAATATCAAAGTAATATATTTTATGCTAGCATTAATACTGAAGGTTAAACTATATTTGATGAATCTCTAACTGATTTCCCTCTGATTTTCAAAACTATTGAATATCCGCTAAGTTTACATGCACTTATAATACATCAACATGTAATATACTCGTAATTTAGCCCATTGGCATTAACAGTAGTACTAAATATATTACTTCCATATTTGCAAAGAACGTGAATTTTATCTTTTATTCAGAGTTACATACATATAAACAAATAAACCCACATGTGAAACTAATAAAAGCGTATTAAAAAATAGATGTTGTTTTTACTGTATAATACAGCTAATTTTATAGTAACAAACTGCAAAAATTGATAATTTTACAGTAAAATAAACTGTAAAATTGCTCACTTTACACTAATAAACTGTAAAATTGCTGCTTTACAGTAATAAACTGTAAGATTGCTAATTTTACGGTGTATTACTGTGCAGTTTACAGTTTTAAACTGGAACCTCTGCTGCCAATATTATACTGTTGTTTTTACAGTATAATACGGCTAATTTTGCGGTAATAAACTGTAAAATTGAGGTAGTAAACTGTAAAATAGCTATTTTTACAGTGAACTACGGTGCATTTTACAATTTTAAACTAGAACCTCTGCTACCAGTATTATACTGTAAAATCAACACTTTATTTTTTTTCAGAGCAAAGTTCAACGTAAATCTCCATTTTTATCAATACTGACCAGTTGCTTTGATGATTGTAAACAAAATATCCATTTGGTCATAAATCAGTTTGAACATTATTCGACATTACGTTTGTATGTAAGTACAATCAGGTCCTCTCTTTGGAATATCGGTTAGTTAAAAGAATATCTCGGATAATATAATATCCCTCTTATTAGAATAATTTTGTCTTGGCAAAATGGCTTGGCAAACTTCTTTTAAGCGGGCTCGACTGCATATATCTTCCATAACTCAAAAGCGGTGAGCTGTAAAATGTTTAAAAATAATTTAGAAATTCTTTAATATGTAGTTAAGTATCTTCTTTTTCAACTCAGTATCGGATTTACAGGCTGAAGGGATCATTGCAATACATTTTACATTTGGGGGGGGGGTGCTTAGAGAGGAACAAAATAAGTAAAATATTTTTAATGAGCCGCT
>JAXGGA010018712.1:0-21502 GCA_038373865.1 Uloborus plumipes | reverse complement strand
ATTTTTTGTCTTTTAAATTGCCCTAGTATGATAGTACATTGTTTTTTACTTCGTGGAGAGCAAATTCAGACGTCTGTAAATAGGCCAAAGTGATGTCCCAAGCCTATATCTCATCAGTTTATTTATTAAAAAAAAAACTTTTTTACAGGCATGCATAATAGGGTGGTCCAAAATTTTGAAGGTGAAAATTTTTTGAGTGCTACCCTCCCATTTGGTTCCAATACCTTAAAAAATAAATCAGACAAAATTTGATAACATTTTGACAATATTAAAAGGTGGCTCAATGCAGGTGAAGTTTGTATCATTGAAGCATACAGGGTGTACTAGCACACAACGAAAGTAAGGAAAAATACAATGGTTATTTTATGAAAAGAAAATAATTGCATCATAAAGTTGCCATTTTATATACAGAACTAACAGTAGCCTTGTAATATATACTATAAATATAAAAATAATTTTTGAAAATATAAATGCATGAAATATATTCTGTAAACTGTAGTAAACAAAATAATTCTCAGTTTTGTTACCTGTGTACTTATTTTTAACTCTGACTATCAAATACATTCAAAACTATGATTGAGACCATTATGAATATTCACAATTGTGTAACTTTCATCACTATTATGTATGGCAAGTTGCACACCGGAAATATTTTTGAATTTCGCAAGTCTCTTTATTTTGAAATTAGTGAGAATAGCAACTATATCAAAATCGGACATTTATCTTCTTGGTTCTTAGGTTATACCATAAATTAAATAACTGGTAGTAAACTTACTTCAATTTGTACGGGAATGGGTTTGTTTCTTAATAACAACATTGGCTTAAAAAAACTAAAAGAGAATTTTCAACAAATACAAGAAAAAATAAAATTTTGGCAGGCATAAGCATAGAGAATAATACATTATAGCAATCAACAATAAAGAAATTTTTGGAACAAGTGACTGATGTAATGGATAGCAGAATAGAATTTTGCTGAAAGAATACTACAAGCAGCAAGAGATGACAATCGAGAATGTCTTAAACTAAGCTTAATAATTCTTGGTAAACCCCTCCACGTGGAATCAAATTCATTGCACCTCAGACTGTGCCTCATGCTAGACAGAAGGGCAACATTTTGTATTGTTTTTCAATATTTGATTGCTGTTCATTTACTTTCAAATCCATGGAACAAAAGGGGTTCTTAAAAACGTGCATTTTTTTTATTCCTCTGTGTATTTGTCTGGATGGCAGCTTCTTTGCCTTAAAATGCATGATTTGAATTTAATGAAATCCTTATAGAAGGATTTAAAACAAGATGAAGGCATAAGCAAAATTGCAACAGAGTAGTTAACCAATCATCTTCGGTATTTATCCAAATAGCTTGTGACATTAGCTCTTTTCGTGAG
The DNA here is from genome assembly GCA_038373865.1 of Uloborus plumipes. NCBI lineage: Eukaryota > Metazoa > Arthropoda > Arachnida > Araneae > Uloboridae > Uloborus > Uloborus plumipes. Next base: position 20,117 of record JAXGGA010018712.1, on the reverse strand, counting down.
CCAAGTGCCATACTGCATTAAAAGACAGATGGTAGAGGCAATAAATGAAGAAAACAAAATAATAACAATAATCATAATAATGCTGAAAAATGCATTACGATTTTGCTAAAAAAATTATGGATATAAAATTTGAGGACTTTGTCACAAAGCTGTTATTTTCATTCTTTGAAAGCATGAGTTTACCGCATAGTTTCATTCATGTAGGTCCAGAAATTTGGGGCTTCAAAAAGATTTTAAGAAAGCACTAAAGCTAATTAAAACTAATTAAAGGAATCTCAATTGTTAATGATCATGCTGAAAGGGGGTAAAGACCTTATATAAAAGTGTTTATAATGGGAAAATAATACAGAAAGAAGGGCAATTATAATTCTTCTTGCATATTGTCGAGTGACATTGCTGAGCTAACCATGATTGCAAAAAGCAGTTTGCAATGTATAATGAGATAAACCACATCTATAAATCTTTAAATATTTTTAATATGCAGGTATTTTCAAATTACAATATGCTATAGATGTTTAAAAAATGAAAGTTTACTCTTTTCCCCACTTCAGTTACATTTGTAGCCTAAATTCGAAAAACGCAGAACTTTGAGGCTGTTGAGCCACCTCTAAATATTAAAATTATGAGCTCAAACTTCACAATAATTATTTTTGAATTAAATGAAACTAAATAAGAGGGTAGCACCAATAAAAATCAAAAATTTTTGAAAAATGGCCTTTTTTGGACCACCCTTTGCATAATATGATGTTTAGAAACTATTTTGGTAGTTTTTATAATTTAGATGTTTATAAATTAATTAATACTGTAATTCAAATTAATCATTTGTCACTCCCTCATGCTGTCCCCACACAAGATTTCAACTTTTAAAATTAATTTTTGCAATATTAAAACAAAAATGTATTATTTCTTTTTTAATAATTTGATTCTATGTTCAAATAGGAACTACAATATGGTATTCCTATAATTTATTATTGAAAATATTAACTTTAACATCATTATTGAATGTTGTCCCCACCTTCTTATGTCACTCCCTCACTGACCCATCAAAGTTCCTCTAACTGCTACTAGAGGGCACATCAAACTAGTTGAGGGGATCAGGATGTTTTGGTAGCCATTAGAGCACATATTGCATTAAAAAGAAAGTAGCTTGATTTTTAGTTCTATTGTTCTCAGAGAAGAATTTTGACAGAGAGTGGACTGAAAGTTTTTTTACCTCATCACTTCCCCATCAGCCCCTACTGAATACAGGTAAATATTAAAAAATATATATTATTATTGATTTATAAGTATTTAGGTATAGTTAAAGCCCACTAAGCCTAATCTTAATTCAGATAATTGTAAAAAAGTTAAGGGCTATTTTGTTACAATTCATCACTCCCTCACCATCACTCCCTCATATTCCCTCATAAGTGAGGGAGTGATATAACTTATGTGGGAGTGATGAAAATCAGGCAATACATTATGGGGGTAAAATTAAATTATTGCTGTTATAAAATAAATGCTAATCAACAGAATTTTTTGTTTTACAAACAAATTAAATCATAAAACTTAATATCATCACTATATAATGAGTCTTATAACTTTATTTGTCTCTGACAATGATTATGTAGTATGACTTCAATGGACTACTCTTGTTAGTAAATTAATAATTATTTACTTGAATATTATTTGGTCATTTTAATGTATAAAATAACCAATATGCATAAAAATAAAGCATATGTAGCCTACTGGTACTTGCTTAAAGAGTTGCTTAGAAGAATATAAATTAAAACATACAATGAACAAGGAATGCTACGCTGTACAGTGCACTTGTCATACATTCTGCATTATTTATCATAGCAGAAATGAGCAAATCTCCTTTTCCAGAACTCATGGCTGCTTTTTAAAGCAATTGTGCTTTCTAGAATTTGAAGAGATGTATAAGACCTAGCTTGTCAAAGAGTTTTATAATGTAATAAAATTGCTGTGGGAAAAAAAAAATCCATTAAGAATTTTTATTCTATATGTAAGATTAATTTATTTTAAGATTTTGAAGTTTAGTGTAGTTGTTTAATATGTCTTTCTATCTTTTTTCAGAATGGGCAAAAAAGAAGAAGCTAGGGCAAAGAAGAAAGAATATGACAGAAAAAGAAGAGAGGAAATGAAAAGAGATCCGATAAAGCTTCAGCAGATGAAGGAAAAGGAAAAACTGAAGTACATGAAGAAACGGGAAAAAGGAGTTCCAGCAGCAAAGTTAGTAAGCCACATGACTAATCGGGAAAAGAGAATTGTCAGAAAAGAATGGAAGAAGAGGGCGAAACAGTACAGAGATAATAAAAAGCAGAAATCTGAAATATTGCAACCGAGTTTAATTTCACCTCCTCCTACCCCAATTTTAAATACCTCTACCAATGACCAAATTGAAAAAGGCAGGAATAGTAAAGCATTGGAGATTCAAGAAAAGGAAACATTATCAACATGCACACCTCAACTGCTTTCAAGACTATCATCTACTTCAAGGAAACTAGTTGGCCGTAAAAGAGTCAAAAACTCAAGATCAAAAATGTATAGGAAGATCAAAGACTTGGAAGAAAAGTTATCTCTCTCTACAAAGCGAGCAGAAAGGTACAAGAAAAAGTACCAAAGGGTCCTAAAAAAGAAAGAAGTGACTAACTCTAATGAAGTTCCAGAACTTATACCCAGAAGAAAAGTTAACAAGTTTTTAGGAAAAGAAAAAGTTTCATCACACATAAGAAAAAAGCTACTGTTTTGTGAAGTTTTGACTACACAGATGAGGGAAAATTATAAATCTCTTGGTGATAGTCACCGAAAAAAGAGAGTCTTTTACAAGATGATGAAGAATAATATTTTAAGAAAATACAAGTTCATGAATTCAGCATCTAAAGAATGTCTATTTAAAACAAAGTCTTCTATAAATTCAGTAAAACTTTCAAGCTCGAAGGTTCAACCTAGAGGTTTGTATCTGACGAAGAAAATTCGAGAGGATATTCAATTTTTTTTTGAAAGTATCTCGAATTACATCGGGAAAGAAAGAATATATCACAGTAGAAAAGGAAAAAAGACAAAAAAGATTTTTGAATGACCATCTGAAAAAACTGCGTGACAAATTTTTGATAACTGTACCTTACAAGATAAGTTATCAGTCATTCTGCCGTTCGAAACCTTTTTGGGTTAAGTACCCGAAAGCAAATGACAGAAATACGTGCAGTTGTATTATTCATGCAAATTTTGAATTTATCGTAAAGAAATTGCATGAAATTAAAGTTATTGACCACTTCTCATCAAGTGATGTGTTGAAAACATTATGCTGTGACCAGTATAATACAGAGTGTCTCTTTAGACAGTGTCATTTGTGTAAAGAGAAAAACATCAAAATTAATACATTTGACGACTGTCAAATAAAACTTGGAAGATGGACAACAGTACCAATCACATGTGTCGTTAAAGGGGTAGAAAAGACTGTTCGCAAAGTGACAAAAACCGAAGTTGTAATGAATGTTAAAAAACTAGTTGATTTGCTGAATGAGTCACTTAATAAATTTATGTACCATTCAGGGAACATTGTGCACCAATTTAATACAATTAAGAAATTGAAATGTGTGCTGGGACCAAGTGAAGCTTTCATCCATGTGGACTTTAGTGAAAACTTCTACACCAAGTATGGAGAAGAAATCCAATCCTTTCATTTTGGAGGATCCCGGGAGCAAATAACACTCCATACTGGAGTTCTATATTTAAAAAATTCAGATGATGTCCTACAATCTTTTCCGTTCTGTACAGTGTCCAAGTCTCTTCGCCACGATGCTTATGCCATATGGGCTCATTTGAAACCTATTTTTAAGTGGGCTGCAGAATTGAAAGAGGAAAGGCAAGAGACATTAAATGTTTTTCACATGCTAAGTGATAGTCCTGCAACCCAGTACCGGAACAAATCCATGTTTCATATCCTCTCAAACCATATTGATCATATTATTCCAAATTTGACAGGATTTACATGGAATTACTCGGAGACGGGTCATGGGAAAGGGGCTCCTGATGGCATCGGAGGAACTCTTAAAAGGTCTGCAGATAACGCTGTAGCAGAAGGGAAAGATGTAGCCAACTTTGAAGATTTGGTTTTAGTTTTAAAAGAGAGATGCCCTGGAGTCCATATTATAGTGGTGACCGAAGACAACATTAAAGAATTTGAAAATGATGTATCCGGGTCGGTTCCAGCTCCTTTTAAAGGAACTATGAAAGTTCATCAAGTTGTGTATTCAAGAAATGTTCCTTGTGTTTTTTTTTTAATTCCTTAAGTTGTTTTAATTGTTCATTTGAGCAACCTTGCTGCCACTTTCACTTGGGTAAAGGTTACGATAGGCCTGGTAAGTTCCCAGATGAAGAAGCCGCATCTCCTAATATTTCGCAACAGCTTAGAAGGAACAAGAAAGACGAGTGTGGGAATTCTGTGATAGGCAGCTGGGTAGCTGTTATCTATGATACCCAATGGGTGCCAGGGGTTATAGAAAAAAAAAAAAAAGAATATGGTGACTATAAAATTTATGAAAGTCATCGGACAGAACCGCTATGTTTGGCCCGAGAACGATGACAAAGATACAATTTCATTAAACAGTATCTTAACCACATTGAGTGATCACCCAGAACTGATTTCCTATACAGGTCGTGCTATTCATTCTCTTCCCATGGATGAATATCAGAGAGTCAATAACATTTTTAAAACAGTCAACTGAAAAAGGTGTTAGGAACTCTCTTACAGTACTAAGCAAGGCCATTTTTTACTATTCATTAAACGTTCTGCTTTTGTCTTTGTTTTTCATGATAAGTATGTATGTATGTTTTATACAAAAATATATTTCATTGTTTATGTACATTTTATTTAGTAATTAAACATTTAATCTAGAAAATGCATTCCAAATTCAACATTTTTATTTTAAACAACTTCTTCATATATCTTTACTCACTCCCTCATCTTCAGCATCACTCCCTCACATATCAAAAAAAAGAAAAAATGTTTAAGCAAAAAATAAGTATGATTGATCATGACCAATATTTTTTCTACCATAGATGAGCTCAGATTAATTCATAAAAAAAAAATCATGTGTTTTTAACAACGTTGAGTGAGATTTTTTTCCTAGCTCGTATTTGGCCTATTTGGGGAGAATCACCCATGTACATTTGAGTCACTCGTTTAGGCTGGTCTTATGCCAAGGTCACCCTTTACATTGAATAGGCTGCAAACAGCATTCCTTTCTTTACATTGTGGTTCGAAAACTTGTTTTCGCCCGGCTACTATCTTGGCAAAGAGTGTGCCAATTGAAAACATATGCATGATACGCTGTTGGTATCATTTGCAACCCTACGCGTATGCTCAGTTTCACGCTTTGGCGAAGGTTTTGGCACAGGTTTTCTTTTTCTCTGTCGAGGTAACCTGTTGCTGTGCCAGTAAGTTTCATCAGATTCCAACATTTTGTTCAGAAGAGGGTAGCACCTAGTTTTTAGGTGAAAGGTGAGGTGTATTAATCCAGGTGGAGGCCATGGATAAGATAAAGAGAATTATTTTCGAAACTGAAGTATTTTCCTCAACTGAAGCATATGAGCGAGGCAGGTGTATAGCACAAAACTTCGAAAATGCTTTGGATTTTAAATACTCACTCTCCCTTCTACATCAGATTGCTGATATTGCAGCATTTTATGCTTTTTGACATTTTGCTCCAGGTTTCACCTGTCCGGTGTTTGCATACATGAACTGTTGAGAAGGTTGAAGATTTTTGCCTCCATGAACAATTCCCGGATTAAAATATTTGTTAAATCAACAAAGAAAAACTTCAACAAAGGGAAAAATTTTATCAAATTCACTTATATTGCACAAATTTCAGTGGATATGTTTCAGAAATGGCAGGAGATGAGGAAACACTTTGCTCTCTGCGAAAAAAAAGAAAAGTCTATACAACTACTGGAAGAAAGAAATTTTATCATTCATGTCCTTTTAGAACACCAGTCAAGACAAAAACTGGGAACCCAAAATATTTTCTCTAATGTCAAAAAATATCGGGTAAGTGGAATTGGAGGTACATTCGACGATGTGATTAATGTTGATAAATAAATTCCTGGAGGGACAAATAGTTTGTTGATGGCATACCTCTGTATAATAGAGCTAAATATATGATTTGTGGCCTATCAATTGTATGATTAACAAGTTACCCCCTGCTGAAAGAAAACAGAATATCAACAAAGAGTGGAAACTGTTATCAAATTCACTTGTATTGCACAAATTGCAATGGATATGTTTCAGAAATGGCAGGAAAAGAGAAAACACTTTGCTCTCTGTGTAAAAAAAAAAGTCTACTGTAAGAAGGATTGTTTTTCACTTATGTCCACACAGCACACATGTTAAGAGAAAAAATGGAAACCCAAAATGTCTTTGGCAAATGGAATTTGAGGTACGTACCACAATGTGATTGGGGTGATAGATATAATTCCTGGAGTGACAAATAGTTTGTCTCTTCGAATCAATGTTGATGGCATACCTCTGTATAATAGAGCCGAATATGATTTGTGGCCTATTAACTGTATGATTAACAAGTTACCCCCTGCTGAAAGAAAGCAGAACATTATGATGTGCGGATTGTGGTTGAAACATACTTAAAACCGTTTGTCAAAGAACTCCACTATTTATGCGACACAGGTCTAACATAGAATAATGGTGACAAAATAACGGTGACTTAAAGTTTTTGCACTGTGTGCTGTAACAATTTCGAGCACAATGTTTCAACCTTTCCTGGATCTATTGAAACGGCAAAAATAGATAATTTTTTCTTTTTTTGCAGGCAAACTAGTAATGTCAGATAAAGTCCACAAAATGCAAGAAATTCAAGTTAATTACATTTCAGCTGAATTGTATAACCACCTGGATGATACAGAGCTATAATTTGAAAACTCAGTTTCTTTCACTTGCAGTGTCCCGGAAAATGTACCAGAAAGGCCTTCAACTCCTAGTGGCAAAGAGTTGGACGAGGACATCAGCCATCCTCCATCCAGATCTGCTGAAAATCGAATGCCATCGTGACCTCCCTAGTCTGTTACTCCTCAGCAAAAAAAAAAATGGAAACAGTCTGAACAGTGGCTCTTATGCCCAAGAGGCTAGCAAATATTGAAAATACAAAAACAAAAAACAATGGAGTTTAAAGAGAATGCGAGGGAGAAAGATTTTTTTTATTAAACTTTTCTAGTCGTTAATACCAGAGATGCAAAATTTTTCTACTGAAGAAAGCGCAGTTTTAAGACTAAGTCCTTTATTTAGTAGATGAACGTGCTGAAGATGAAAGTTTATAAATTAGTCGTTTTTTTTTTTTTTTGAAATAAACTGATGTATCTCCCAACTCCTTTTTATGTTAAAAAAAAATATCAATATCTCACTTTAAAATTTAAAAATTAAGTACCTATCTTTATTCGGCCCTGGAAAAGTAAAAGGCAGCTTCTGGCTCCCCCCCCCCCTTTCTTTTACATTTCTGTCATCTACTTTAGCTTTACTGCACAAGCTTTCTTGTTTGAATTCTGCTGAAAATAATGAACGAAAAAAAAAACAAAGTTCCTTCGACATTTATTTGTGCAGTATTTATCTTATCAAAAAACATTTTCTTTATTTCTTCCTTCTTCGAGGATTGAGATACCCCGCTGACTTTGAATCTTTTTCTTGATTTCAATTTTGATAAAATCCGACGAGTTTTTTTATAAATAGGCTAAGCTAAAGAATAATCAATCCCGCAAGTTAAATAAAAACGTATAATTGATTGCTAATTCATAGCTGGATAGTGGATAATGGTTAGTTTTTTTTTTATGTAAACAAACTGGAAATTTTTCATAAGACAAAAAGTAACAAAAGGAAAAGCATAACACATAGACATAGAAAATGAAGGTGTAGTGAAGAACCCTCGTTATGTCCCATCAACCTCCTCGATATTGAGAGAGTGAAAATTATTTTTTAAGACAAGAAATTGAAAATTTGATAAAAGGGTTCATACATAGGTTTCAGTATACGAAGGAAAACAAAGATTCTGGCAAACTGGAACAAATTTTTATAGCAGTTAAAAATGTTGCCACACCATAAAAGTCCTCAGAGGTTTTGCTCCACGTCCACATAGTTACTATAACCTATATCAACAAACTATATTACCTCTGACAAAGAAGTTGGCAAAGGCTCTTATACCCAAGTTTTGTGACCTTTATTAGATGTTCCCCCTTTTGTGACTGTTGTCCGAAGTTCTGTCTGTTTGGGGGGGGATGAGTCTGATGCTGAGGAGAAGTACTTGCCTAAAGTGTACTGAACTCGAAGACTTAAAACATAGTATGGATATTCTAAAGGCTGAGCTAGCATTAGGTTGTAGGATTGATGTAGATGTTGTAAGCACTCCAGAGAGTAAGGGGGGAAATTACTAATAAAGATGTGGGCATAAATTGTGTTTTAGATGAAGGGAATTTTCCGGAGGTAAAGGGGGCAAGCAAGGTGAGATTGGGAAACGAAGGGGGTCATTTGGGGGATTCCATGGTTCGGGAGGTGGGGAATTCAATTGGGAGGGTTAAACGTAAGGTAGCTAGGTGTTGTTTGCCAGGGGCTCGGGTTAGGGATGTAAATAAGATTGCCGAGAGGAAGAGACTTTTTAATAAGGAGGACTCTGTTACTTTGTGGGTGGGCACTAATGATGTTGGCCACAGTACTAACGAGGAGTTTACGCGGGATTTCCATTGCCTGTTGGACAAAGAAACCAACAGTTCGACAAATGTCCAAATGGTTGGTTTGCTTCCGAGGTATGGAGTAAATAAGAGTTGGCTTAACCAACGGGCTAGGTATATGAACCTGTTACTTAGGGATATTTTCCAAAAGCGCAGTATGAGGTTCGTAGATGTGTGGAGTGAATGCAAGCGCGATTGGATTGCTAGGGATGGCCTGCATCTGAGTACTTTAGGGGTTAAGAAGGTTAGTGGTTTGATTATCAGGGCTTTAGAGTCAAAAAACTATGCTTAAGATATACAGTCTTGAGCAAAGGAAAGTCAGAGGGGACATGATCCAGTTGTTTAAATTTATCAAAATGAACGATGTTGATGGGCTAAATTTTTGTTTAGAAAGCAGGACAAGGGGACAGTTTTAAGCTATGTCTCAGGCTAACTAGGGGTGAGGAAAAATTATTATTTCAGTAGGGTTGTGAGTACCTGGAACAGCTTACCGAAGGAGGTTGTCATGAGTTAGGGAGTTGATAGCTTTAAGAGGGCCTTGGATCTTTATTGGGGATTGTAATTTGACTAGGATCAGCCTAGTTGGGCCTAGAGCCTGTAGCTGGTCGTCATCTTTTGTTGGTTGGTTGTATTAGTTTTACTGGCGCAAGAGCCTTAGTAGGCTATACTGCGCCAAGCGATGGTCTTATTTAAAAAATGAAGAGATGTTAGAGCTAAAATCATCTAAAATACAATGGACATAAAACTTCTAAAATTTTAAAAACATTCCAGAACAAGATACATAAAAATTAAAATTTCAAATGACAAGATTAGAGCAAGAGTTGTCAAGTGATTTTGACTAAAGTCAGAAATGTATAATAAACAATGATATCCTATAAAACTTTTTAAAATTTTTCAAAACAAACATATATAAACAAGAAAAATATAACGATACAAAGACAAAACCAACAAGATGACAGAGATAAAAACACTAAATTAGGGATATGAAACAAATCTCATGTAAAAAGGGAAACAAATTAGGATGGGGTGTGTCCCCAAGTAATTCCGTCAAAGATGGATAAAAAAGATTAAAATATTTAAAACGTATAAGATTAAAATTTGGGCAGTTGCATAAAATATGCAACACTGTCTGATTGCATGTGTCGCATAGTGGGGCTGGTTCAAGACAAAGAAGGTATTTGTGAGTGAATCTGGTATGGCCGATTCGTAGACGGGTTATTATTACTTGTTCCTTTCTTTTAATAATTAAGGATTTGAAACCTTTTATTGAGGGTTGGACGGCATGCAATTTATTTTGCGTTTCACCATCCCAGTCCTTCTGCCAGTGGTTCTTAATATTATCTATAATGTAGTTCTTGATGTCTTCAAGAGGAACAAGGTCATCAACACGGCTGAATCATTGCCAGCACTGCCTACATGACCAGGGATCCAACAAAATAAAATTTTAGAATTATTCTGCTTTAGACTATGATATAGTTTGAAAGACTGAAGAACTACAGGATGGCTATTGCTGCTGTAGTTTGAAATAGCGTCTAATGAACTTTTTGAATCAGTGTATATTATCCAGTTTTTATAATGTGATTGGGCTATTGTTTGTAAGGACGTGGCAATAGCTTTAATTTCGGAAGTGAAGACTGAGCATGTAGTATTTAATTTTTGTGAAATGATTTGTCCATCAATTATTGCGGCAAAGCCAACGTGATCATTAGACTTTGATCCGTCTGAAAATTTCCTGATACAGTGAGTACTTTTCTTTTACATCATAGTAGAGTTGTTGAAAAACTGAATCGGCTGTGGTGTCTTTTTTAAATTTATCAAAATCATGGAGAACAGAAATGTTACATTCGCTCCATGGTTCAATAAGTTCTGGAGTATTATGTCTCAAAATCCGGAATTTGCAGTAAATTAAGCGCCTGTCTCGTTTGGATCCCAAATGTTGGGATGACCGAAGAGCGACGAAGAAATAAATCAGTATTTCGCACCCTTGCTACAAAAGTGCTACAACTCAAAAATTGTGATTTTTGAGTTATGACCGTCATTAGACGTAGTTTACAAGTCTCTACCAATCTTCAAAAGAACCATAAGTTGCATTGAAAAATCAGCCGCCAGAGAGCAGTTATGGCGTTTTGTTGTTATCAAGATGCATAGGACCCCTTCCACTGAAATGCCACATCTTGAGTTGTCGTCCAGCCGTCGTAGAGTAACGTGCGTAACTAACGATCATAGTTTGAGATGTATCGGTCTTCATATTGACAAATTCAAAAATACTAAAATGTGCCTAGTCAGCCCGGGAACAGTGTTTTGCAATAGAGTAGTTGTGACCTATTGAATATCCCTTTTTTAACTACTAGATATTATTAAGAGGCTTACAAAACACAAAAATTCACCATTGCCGAATTTTAAAACACAACGGTTGATTCTTAATGATTTTTTTAAAAACCCATGCACAAAAAAAGCGCACCTTAAAACCGAAACCCGTGACGTCGGATGGCAGTAACTTTCAGCCTTTCATCCATAAAAATTGGATTTTTGCTATATTATCGTTTCATTGCGGGATTTTCTCCTTCCGTAATCAATACCTTAAAGTCTACTAATTCACTATTTAAAACTGGATTAATCAAAAAGCGATCCAATACCCTGCTAGGGGTGATTGTTTTGATATTTTTTGGCGAAATCCGTATTCAAATTTTTGGAACGCTTCACTTGGCGAGGAAAAAAAATTACGGCAGTGCAGAGCGAACAACAGTGCGGAAGCCGGAGAAACCGGTTTCTCGAGCTCCTCGCATCTAAAGCTTCTCGCTCTTTCTTCGCCTTAGTAGAAAGTTCAAAAGCGCCAACGAATGCCCAGTGACGTCACAACCGCTTGAAATTTAAAAATTATTTTAAAAAAAACTACTTGTCGCAGCGCAAAAATTTTTTCGCCGTTGATGTTCATGTATGTTGCTCTATCATATAAAAATAAAATTGAAAAATCGAAAACTTCCCTATTCCTGGAAAACTTAGTTTTTTGAGTTGTGTTGTGGCACTTTTGTAGCAAGGGTGCGATTTGATGGGTGAAAAATATGTAAATGCAAGGGATGGCTTGTATTCTGTTTGATTTTGAAATAAAAATTAAGAGAGAGTTTCAGTCTTCTATTGCTTAGTGAAGGTTCGTGTGCTAATATATATAAGCTATTAACAGGTGAGGTTCTAAAAGCACCTGTGCACATACGCAAGGCATGACTATGTACTGGATCCAGAGCTTTAAGGTAGCTTTTGGCGGCGGAGCCATAAATTTGACATGCGTAATCAAGTTTTGAGCGTATCAGAGCCCTGTAAATTCTTAACATGGACTCTGTATCGGCACCCCATGAAGTGTTGGCCAAGACCCTCAGAATCTTTAATTTCAGTGTACATTTCTTTTTTTAATTTTGTATGTGAGGTATAAATTTTAGTTTGTTATCAAGAGTCAGACCAAGAAATTTTCCTTGATCCTTAACAAATACCGATTGATTATCAATGAAAAGACTCGGTTCTGGATGAAGACCTCTTTTACGGCAAAAATGAATGCAGAATGTTTTTTGGGCACAGAAAGCAAAACCGTTTTCTTCTGCCCATTGCGTGATTTTATTAATGGATATTTGAAGCTGTCTTTCAATGATACTCATGCTCGGTGAAGAGAATTAGATTTGAAAATCATCAACGACCATGGTACCTTTGACAGCGGGAGGCAGTTGCTCGATTAAGCTATTGATTGCAATTACGAAAACGCTCAACACTTCCCTGGGGTACACCTTCTTCTTGGATGAAGGTATCGGACAGAACAGACTTGACACGTACCCGAAAAGATCGAAGTTTCAGAAAATTGGAGATAAAGATAGGTAGGTTACCTCGCAACCCATACTCGTGAAGAGTTTTGAAGATACCATATCTCCAGGTACGGTCATATGCCTTTTCAATGTCAAAGAATACGCTCACAAGATGTTTACGTTTAAGAAATACTTCTCTGATAGATGTTTCAAGAAGCAGCAAATTGTCGATAGTGCTCCTGCCACGTCTGAATCCACTCTAAAATGAAGATAGTAGGTAATTTGACTCTAGAATGAAAATCAGCCTGGCGTTAACCATCCGCTCCATCAATTTACACAGCAACTTGTAAGAGCTATAGGTCTATAGCTTTCAGGTGATTGGGTTGTTTATTAGGTTTTAATAACGGTATGATTGTTGCTTGAGTCCAGGTTGTTGGAAAACTTTGTTCAGTCCAAATTCTATTAAAAAGATGTAGTATATTTTCTAAGGAGGTTTTACTCAAATTTGTCAGCATGCTATTATGTATTTCGTCCGGTCCAGGTGAAGTATTGCGAGTTTTTTTCAAAGCTGCAACAAGTTCTTTAAAAGTAAAATTATGATTGTATGAGTCTAAAATGTTTGAGTTAAAATTAAGGGTTTTTCGTTCCTTAAGGGATTTTAAAGCTAAAAATTTTGAGCTATAATTGCCTGCCCTGGAGACTTCTGCCAAATGAGTCCCCAAGCAGTCAGCTACTTCCTTAAGGTCTGATAATGTTTGCCCATTTTTCTCTAGAATCGGAGCACAAGATATTGTATAGTTTCCAGCGATTTTTTTTTATTTTTCCCCATACGGTCTTTGATGGTGTAGACGTCGTGATTGTGCTGATGTATGCTTGCCATGAGGCACGCTGGCTTTTCCGTCGTATCCTCCGAGCTTCAGCACGAGCTCGTTTAAGTGCCACAAGATTTTGTGTGGTCGGATACCGACGAAATGTGTTCCATGCTTTTTTCTGTTTTTTGTAGGCTGCCTGGCAATCAGAGTTCCACCAAGGCTTAGGAAATTTAATCCTCCTTTTGGTGGTTCTTGGAATAGTAACGTTCGCTGCATTTAGAATAATGTCTGTTACTCGGCTTACTGCTACATGAATGTCAGTTTCGTTCACAACTTCTGATGTTATTTCTGCCAACTGGGTAAATGCTGCCCAATCAGCTCGATGAAGGCAGAAACGGGCTTGCTGCTGCGGTTGATAGCTGCAGCGTCCTGTAAATGTTATCTTGATCGGAAAGTGACCACTAGTGTAGAGTCCACTTTCAACATGGAAATCCCACAGTGGCAGAAGAGAAGGTGAGCATACTGCAAGATCGATGGCATGGTATGTCTGCGTCGGAAGATGGAAATAAGTATTTTCACCATTCTTCAGTAAGCATAGATCATTGTCATTTATCCCTCTCGGCACCCTGGACCTCATATGAGGCTCCTACTTTTGAACTCAATTTTGGAAGAAGTAAACACTTAAAATGATTTTTTTTCCCGTCAGTGACTCCACCTATTCATGTAGATCACATATGAGGCTCCTAAGTGAAAAAAAATCATTTTAAGTGTTTACTTCTTCCAAAATTGAGTTCAAAAGTAGGAGCCTCATATGAGGTCCAGGGTGCCGAGAGGGTTATAGAATCTTCTATTATCAATCCTCTACTGTTGGTGTCTGGACTCCCCCAGAGAGGATTGTGGCCATTGAAATCCCCCAAGATGACAAATGGGGGAGGGAGTTGATCTATCAATGTCTGCAATTCCACGCTTCTCAAATCGTAAGAAGGTGGAATATACATAGAGCAAACTGTGATAAGCGAGTGAAGGTGAACACGCGCAGCTACTGCCTGAAGGGACGTATTGATGCTGAGCTGGCTAGATGCGTAATCAGTGGAGATTAGCATCGCCACTCCTCCACAACGACGGTCTCCTGTCAAGCAGTCCTTGCGGTATATTTCAAAACCTTTCAATCTCGGTCGATCAGTAGGTGACAAGAATGTTTCTTGCAGACAGAAAATGGCCGGCTGGTGAATTTCGACAAGATCTTTGACGTCCGTGACATTATGCGAGTAACTCTGACAATTCCAAGAAATAATGCTCAGGGCCATGATGGAAAAGAGAGAAAAAAGGCCAAAGAAAAAAGAAGCAGCTCATTTAGAAGGGACGTCCGTCCACCCTTCATCTTCGGATGGCGGCAGTTCTTTGAATTCAACATCATCTACTTCCTCGTGAGGGTGAACAACTTCCTCATGAAGAGATTTCGTCAATTTATTTTTCTTGCCAGAATACAAGAAGTCCTCTTTTTTGAAATTATAAAAGTTAGGGGGGCTCTGTTTCGCGGCTACCCCAATTTTAGCACGTGATTTGATCAATTTCTTTTTTTCAACAGTTTTCTTTTGATTTTGATATTTTGTGTTGTCTACAGTAAATGTTACTGCGGTGCTTGTACTGGGTTTTTGTACAGTTTGCTCTTTAGTTTCGTTAGAGCTTTTTTGTTGTGATTTTGAAATATGGATCTGATTATTTGTTGATTTTGGAGAGTTAGGTAACTTAGTTTGATTGTTTTGTTTGAGTGTGCTACTTGGTTTATTACTTGTTTCTGTTTGAGCATCTGTTTGCGTGCTTGAGGATTTTAAGACTTTTTTAACTGCAGCAGCGTAAAAAAGGCCTGTAGTGGGTGTTCTTGATTCAATAATTTTTCTGGCTTCAGGATACGAAATTTTCTCGGTAGTTTTAATGATTTAAACTTCTTTTTCAAGAAGCCATTTAGAGCATTTTCTAGAGTATGAAGGATGATTTCCCTTGCAGTTGACACATTTATAATCCTTGGAGCATTCATTGCTGTCGTGGCCGGGCTCAGAACATCTAGCACAAGTATTTGTGCCACGGCACGAAGGCTTGGAATGTCCAAACCGCTGGCATTTAAAACACCGAAGCGGATTTGGGATATATGGTCTTACTGGACAAGAGAGATACCCAGCTTTGACACGTGCAGGGAGGACAGGAGTACTGAATGTCAATATAAGGTGTTTGGTATCAGTCATTTCTCCATTTCGTTTAATTTTTATCCTTTTCACTCCACTGACATTCTGACTAAGCATTTCCACTAGAATCTCTTCTTCGGATGTAAAAAGAAGATCAGGCTCTGAAATGATGCCTCTCGAAAAATTTAGAAATTTATGTTCTGAAACATTTACAAGATATGAACCTAGTTGTTTTACAGCCATTATGGGTTTGATTTGGTTTGGATGTTTAATTTCGACTAAAAGTTCACCACTACGTAGTTTTTTAACGGATTGGTATTCGCCTATTGCATGAGTAAGTGCTTTATTGATCAAAAAGGGAGAAAGTTTAATGAGACTTAAATTTGGGTCACTGCGCTTAATAAGGAAAAATCTTGGGTCGCTTGACGAAACATTTTGACGCTCCCCACTAGGGGGAGTAAGGTTTTTATTTTGAGAATCCATAAGCGGACCGGAGAACTGGGGGGAAAAAACGGGGTCGAGCCCCTGCGTAGCCCCCCTACACAGGGGTAAGGCTGGATACGACAGGGTTCGCCAGCTAGCCCTGAAGCCTCCCGTTAGCGATACCGCTTAGCCCCGGTACCACGCAGCCATCGGCACGGTCGCCACACCTTGGCTTGGGATCGTTCCGAAATTTGGTAAGTGTGATGAGGGAAGGAAGGAGAAACAAATCTCTTCCCGCCGATATTCTGTTTGAGTAACTGGGGGTCACGACTCCGCCCAAGAGCTCGCCCCGAACTCACCACACCGCAAGCCCCCCCACCACGACAAGGTAAACGGACACCGGGGGGTAAAGCGCTTTGGATATCTAGAGAAAAGGTCGATTAAAAATGAATCATTTAAAACTCAATACGATTCTTTCATGAAAGAGTATTTAGATCTAAACAACATGGAGAAAATTCCTTCTGATTCTATAAGTTCTGATCAATGTTTTTATTTACCTCATCATGGGGTTTTTAAGGACTGTAAACTCCGTGTAGTGTTTGATGGGTCGATGAGGAGTAGTGAGAACTCTTTAAATGAAGAATTATTAACTGGGCCTAAATTGCAATCTGATTTATTTGGTCAATTAATTAAGTTTCGAATTCATAAAATAGCAATTTCTGCAGACATATAGAAAATGTTTCGACAAATTAATATGTCAGAGAAACACTCGGATTATCAGCGAATTTTATGGAGATTTTCTCCCGACGATCCTATAGAAGACTATAGACTCAAAACTGTTACGTATGGGACTGCAAGTGCACCATTTCTGGCAATTCGGACACTGAAACAATTGGCACATGACGAAAGTTTGAACTACCCATTAGCCTCTAAAATCACCTTGAAGGATTTTTATGTTGATGATTTATTGACAGGAGCCAATTCTGTAAAAGAAGCTTCAAATCTAATTTCTGAAATGAATCAGTTAATGCAGAGTGGTGGATTTACTTTGAGAAAAATGGTCCTCAAATCATCCTGAAATTCTTAATATTCTCTCAACGAATTTAAAATCGAATTCTAATTCAGTTACAATTCATGATTCTGCTTTCATAATTCTAGGAATTATTTGGTCTACTAAATTTGATTCTTTCCAAATTAATCTGAGCTTAAATTTGGAGGTAACCTCTAAACGTCAACTACTTTCGGCAATTGCCCATATATTTGACCCCTTAGGGTTTCTATCCCCTTCAACTATTCTTTTAAAAATCCTTCTCCAACAACTTTGGAAAAGTAAACTCTCTTGGGACGATCCCATTCCAGTTGATGTGTTACAAGTGTGGAATAAGTTCAAAGAAGAATCTCATATTCTTAATGAGATCAAAATTTCTCGCCACATCAGTTTTGACAGCTCGTTAAAACAAGTTATTGAAATTCACGGGTTTTGTGACGCTTCTGGCAAAGCCTATTCAGCAGTTATATGGGTGATTCTACGCTATTTGAATTTAGACGGCCAATGGAAAAACTTCATGTAAAACTGATTTTATTATTGTTTTTGTATGCTTAAGCATTACAGACTATTATCTTTTATATGGACCACCCAATTAATTCACTACAATTATTTTATTTTATCATTTATAGCTGAAAATAGTCATAAATGTATACTACCCTGGCCTGTCCAAATACTAGTTTTTATACAAACATGTTCGACGATCAATTTTTGCTAACTTGGCATAATGTTTTTTGCCATAGTCATACACTTACATTAACAGAGAAACATATTTCATCAGTAAACATTGAAAAAATATTTATTATTATTTTTAAAAAATACACTTTTCAACGGGCCATAACAACAGTGTCACCTCCACCTGGCGAACTTCAAAGACTGAAATTTCGCATAAAAAATGCATAAGGATGACGTTGATTGCGAATAACCAGTGTAATACTAAGTAAAGTTAAAAACAAGCTACGTGGTTTTAAAAAAAATCGAATATTATTGCATCGGTTCTTGTTGAAAGTGCCTCAAAGCTTACTGGGCCAGTCGCTGTAGTATTTCCCCTGGTAAGTATAACTTTTTATATTTCATTGTTACATAAGTGTGCGTATGTATAATGTTATGCTTGTTGTGTGCAGACATCACGGTTTACGTGAAGTTCTGGTAAGAAGAACGCGTGATGTTGTTTTTATAGGTAATGTGTGATTTTGTCACTTCTCTGGCGTCACTCCCCTGACAGTTTTGTTCCAAAAAAGGGTAAATATACATTAAAACTGTGTTATAAGCATAATTAATTTCATTTTTAATCTTAATTGCCCCTGTGAAAGTAATTTGAATGAATGTAAATAATGCGGGAAGTGTTTTTATTTGGGATCTGCGGTGCGACTTGTATGCAACATGTCGTGTTTTCAAGATTGATTTTTTTTTATTTTATTACAACGCGAAAATTTTTTTTGAATACAGGTCTTATAGAAATGAGTCCATACTCTGATTTTATACCGAAAAATAAGTGAAATAATAGTAAATCAAATCAGAATTTAGCCAATAGTGTCACTCCCCTGGCAACGCATTTTCCCCTGGTATCGATAAACCCCCCAAAAATTTAAATTTCGTCTGACCCTTACCACTACAATCATAAAAATAGCGGCCAATAGTGATATAATGAGTGTGAAATTAAACAGATTATTTTTTCTTTGGGGACACAAAAAACGCATTGATCGTAGAATCACCCATATACCTGAAAGTTATTGAACCAACCGGAGAAATTAAAGAGTCATTCCACATAAAATCAACAAATTTTCAGAAATTTTCGTGCCGCACCATTTTTAATTTTGATGATACTTGGTAGGTAATATGCACCAATATTATGTACCTCCAAACTGTTTTATTTTTTTCTCGAAAAAATTTTATTCTCGAGATATAGCCATTTTTTTTCTCCGCCGATGAGTAAAATTCGGCATTTTCGATCTTTTTTCTAACAGCTGTGGTAAATTTAGTTAAAGTGGTAGAAAGATCAAACATGGCTTATTTTGAAGCTTAAAGAATGAACTTTCATTTGTGCATAAAAAGAAACGGTTTGGGTTAAGCTTTAATATAAATTTTCTCGTGTCAATTCGCGGTTCAAAAAGTGCCGTTTTCGTCATTTCAAGCATGAAAAAATATATGAAGGACTGACAGTGGGGTTCTAATTTTTTTTCTCTTGCACCCAGTTATAGATACTAGAAGCACAGAAAAAAGTTAGAAGATACCGGTAGTCTTTCATTATGAAAAAATTGCTTAAACTTGAGAAAAAATGAAAATTGGCCTTTTTCACTCCCCAAAAACGGCCTGTGGAACAAGTAGTAAAAATTTACAAATGCATAGAGTAAAAAGGTGTTACATTGCCTTTTAAAATGAAACAAAAACTGTCTTGTTATTCCAAGGCATTAAAGAGATATAAGCCTTCTAAGTTAGATGATTATTATGAAAAAATACATTAAACTTGAGAAAAAATGAAAAATGGCCCTTTTCACTCCCCAAAAATAGCCTGTGGAACACTTAGTAAAAATTTGCAAATGCATGGAGGAGGAAGGTGCTACATTGCCCTTTAAATCGAAACAAAAACTATCTTGTTATTCCCAGGCATCAAAGAGATAAGGCCCTCTGAAAATTGAAAATTCATGGAAGATTTTTTTAGCATAAGTTAAAGCAATTATTTTCAATTTTCAGAGGGCCTCTCTACATTTATCTCTTTGATGCCTGAGAATAACAAGACAGTTTTTGTTTCGATTTAAAGGGCAATGTAGCACCTTCCTCCTCTATGCATTTGCAAATTTTTACTAAGTGTTCCACAGGCTATTTTTGGGGAGTGAAAAGGGCCATTTTTCATTTTTTCTCAAGTTTAATGTATTTTTTCATAATAATCATCTAACTTAGAAGGCTTATATCTCTTTAATGCCTTGGAATAACAAGACAGTTTTTGTTTCCTTTTAAAGTTCAATGTAATGCCTTCTTGCTCCATACATTTTCAAATTCTTACTACCTGTTCCATAGGCCGTTTTTGGGGAGTGAAAAAGTTGGTTGGTTGGTTTCTTTAGGTTTACTGGCACAAGAGCCTTTATAGGCTAAGCTGCGCCAAACGATGATATAAAGTATTAACACCCGAATGCAG
>JAXGGA010018711.1:0-21503 GCA_038373865.1 Uloborus plumipes | reverse complement strand
TTTACTCATTATTGAATAAATTATAAAAAATGCCAAATTTTAATAACTCCAATCTGCACTGAAATCGCTTTCAGAAGTTTAACATTGTGTCTCTTCCTACATTCTTCCATAGAAAAACAAAGGCAGATTCATGGGTTGACAGACGCCTCATTTACATAGGAAACTGTCCCATGTCTGCGGACTAGCGGTTAGGAGAAAGAGTGGGCGGATTCGAGGATGGCAAGAAAACTCGACATTGTTTGGTATTTGGAATTTGTAAAAAAAGAAAACTTCTTTTTCTGTTTTACATTACAAAACATTCGGGGGGAGGGGGGAAGGCCTATTCTAGAGTCTTTGAAAATCATTAAAATACCTTTTGAAACTTCTTAAAAAGTGCTTCAATTATATTTCTTATCAAATAAATAAACTATGAATTAATTTAATGGCTAGAATATTACTCTCTCGTCAGGCCCGTCATTTAGGGGGGGGCAGGGGGGCTCAATTGCCCCCCCTGACTTTGAGAAATCAATGTATTTACATATAAGTGGTCGTGGTTTTTGTTGATTTCCGATGAAATTGCATTGCGTTTTTACCCTTTGCCCCCCCCCCCCCCCTGGAAAAACTTGAAATGACGTCCCTGTCTCTCGTCAATCATTTTTTAAATTTCTACGCTATTCCTTTTAAAGAAGTTTATGCGTTTTATACTATTGGTTATTTTATACTCTTAAGTGCTGTTTCTGTCCGTGAGTTGGGAACTGATCAAAACTATTAAGTAACTATACTGAAAATCAATGTAACCAAGTGATGTGTTTATCTTTTCTCCTCCCTCGTTCTTCCTCTCTGTCAATTAATGTCAATTGTTTGTTTAACTACAAAAAAATATACATATTTTGATTGATCTTAATTTGCAAAAGAATGCAGAACATTTATAAATTTTTTGTTTCCATATTTTTCCAACATATTTTTGAAGTCCCAATTGCGCCATACAAGGCCTCAATATGAAAAATTTTAAAACCTTTTTCAAAAATTTTCCGGGGGAGAAGCCCCCGGACCTCCCAAAATTACGAAGATTCTACCCCACTTAAAACAGTTCATTGCATCTCTCTTTTAATACCCCTACCTCAAAAAAAAAAAAAAAAAACCCCAAACAATCAACAACAAAAATAGAATAAAAAAAAACAAAGAAACAGCCCAGGAGGAGGGCCGATCAGTAAGAAGTCACACTTTCATATTCTTAGTAAATCAAAGAAACACACACATACATACATACATATATATTAGGGTGATTCAAAAAAATTTTTTTTTGAATTTCTCTGGTCTTACCCGCAGTTTTTTTACACTATTCATGAATGTGATGTATGTAAAATTTTAGCTCAATTGAATAATATTTAAAGGTCGCTCAACGCAATCGAATTCTGTTGAAAATTAGCAATTTCGAGAGTTGGAGTATATAGCTTCATTAACCGAAATAATATTATTCTTCATATAAAATGGAATAACTTAAAACGTTAGTTTACTCTACTAAGTAATTAGTCAATAAAATAATAGCTCAAAGTGAGTTGTAACGATTACCCCCCCCCCCCCGCTCCAAAGCTGCATTATCTCTTACCTGAGTTTGGGTAGAAAATGCAGCTGCAAGCTCGGGCTGTGGTTTCTGTTTTCTTTTCCGTTGTTTGAGGTGTCTGAGTTTATTTGGCTAAAACGCCTAGCATCCACTCTAGACAGGGCCCGGTATAAGTGACAGAAAGCCACTTTGATAGTAGCTGCTACAGTACAAAGTATGGGTCAAAATGGGGAGGATTTGACAACGTCCATAAAACGGTAAATGCAAACTATTCGCTCTGAATTGGCCGTTAACTTACAAAAGTCGTTTAAATCTAGGACGTCCTTTGATAGTTTACTGGAACGAAAAACTTATGCAAAATATATTGGGAAAATGAAGGATGATCGGCGGGTTTCATACCAGTATTAGTTATCAGGACCACAAGCATTGATGATTTACTTCTGGGTTCTAGTAAGTTAGTCAGGCATTGGAATTGCTACGGAAAATGCTGCTATACGATAACCAGTTAGATAAATGGGAACTTACTGAGCTCGTACGCGGTATGTGTTTCAATACAACATGCATTGCCGGTACTAAAGTTGGAGCATGTTTGAACTTGGGAAAAAAAACTAGGGAAGCAACTTTTATATTGTGCTTTGCGCCATTATATTTTAGACATTGTGTTTTCTGTGGTATTACAACCGAAATCTATTCTACTCTTGGTCTCTCGGTATTTTAACCGATAAACCAACAAATAGGTAGAATTGGGGTATTTGATTGCGTGTCAGATGCGATGTTCACGCAATTGCGTGGAACCATCCACTGCCATTGGATCTACAATACTGCTTTTTAAGCGGTTTTAGCAATCATAGTCCAGAATAAAACATTCTAATTTTAAACCTGGAGTGAGGAACGATGAGGTTGAGGAGTTGGTAGCACACTCAGAACAACGTGCAACTAGTAATGGAAGTTGCGCAAATTTAACTTCTGATCACCCATGTAAAAGAAGTGTCCAAGGAAGATACTAGAGCTTACTGCGATTTACTTGAGCAGAGCACCTTCTCTTGGTGTATGTTTTCGTGTCCCAGGAGTGGTTCCTCGTGTTATATCTGTGTTAAAGATTCTTTATGGCTTCAAGTTATGGATATTTCCCAACCAGTTCAAACTTGCAGCTGGACAAACAAAAGGTATTCGTAACATATGAATCTGATTTCTTTCACATTCTTATCGTTAATGGGAAAGAATATCTAAGAGCTGGGTTCCCAGCAATCCTTTTTGTGCAAGCACTAAGAAATGATTTGGAATATTTTTAGCGTCCTTATTCATGTAAAGAAGAAACTCAAAATATATCAGCTGTTTGATTCTGAGCATTCGAATCTTTAAGATAGCTACCAACAAGGCTTTATACTACCAAAGAAACTGAGATTGTAAACGACAATCGGAGCGTGGCATGGCCCTTATTGAAGCATTTGTTAAGACTATCACTAACGACGAAAAACAAAGACAGTGTCTTCTTCAAGTGGTACAGGAACACAGAAAAGGTTTCAAAGTTGCAAAAAAGTAACCTTAAAAAGTATTGAAAGAATTAATGAGCGAATTACTATATATTTAATGTATTTAAATTTGTTTTTTATATTTTTTCCGTATTTGATTAGTTTTCATACTTTTCTGCATTTCATTGGTTTTTCAGATATATAGTTCATTTTGTGATTGCACGCTTTTTTTCTTAGGAGATATAAAAAAGCAATAAAGTAACTTTATTATTACTATTATTTACGTTCGCATTTGTGCCACTATCACAAAATTTGAAGTACTCCTAAATGTAAATATAGTTTACTAACATTTTGGGCGAATAATTCAGTGTATATAAAGGGCCTAAATAAGACGGTAAGACGAATAAAAATACAAATCTTAATTTTTTCTATAGATATCATTTACGATCACGTTTTTGTCAATATCACGAAATTTCAAGGCGTTTGAGCGACCTCTAAATATTAATATATTTTGCCAAAATTTTGCACAAATAATCAGTGTATATAGTGTCACAAAATAAGAGGGTAAGACGCACAAAAATACAAAGTTCATTTTTTTCCATACATTTCTGAATCACCCATATATATATATATATATATATTTTTTTTTACTGTAAATTATGAGGAAAACATCTGAGCCCCCCTTAAAATTTCGTATATGGGCGCCCATGATCCTGATATACACTGTAGTTTAGCAAAACATTTCCTAAACTTTTTGCTTCTTTTTTTTAAATTCATTGTTGTCGCTGTATGCGAAAATTGCATTTCAGGATTTTAATTTACACCCCCCCCCCACACCCCCAATTGAAATACATTTATATCTTCCGGAGTATCAGGCGCCTAAAATATATATAGTTAAAAAATCATAGCATATGAAAATTTATAAAAAAGAATTTTCGAATTTTATTTTTGCATAGGGGGAGCTGGAATGTTGTGTGATGTATGCAGTAGTTTCCGCATTTAAAAAATATATAATCCTTTCAGAGTTTTCAGAGTCGCAAAACCTATAAAAAAGAATACCAGCAGAAAACAAATATATATTAGGTAACATATGTACACCATTCTAATCTATATAAAAAAAAATGAGTGTATGTATACTTGTTCTCTATACAAATCCACAGTTTGCGTCAGATTTTCATCAAACTTGGCACATAGGTTCCTCGATGCACTATAATTCTCATAGGCGGGGTCTTGAAATTTTAAAAAATCTAAAAAGTTCAAATTCAAGTGTTTTGTCAAAAAATGACCCTTTTATATAGGAATCTAGCCTATTATTAGGCCTATTTTTTTAATCGACAAGAGCCTTTTGGTTATAAATTGATAAAATTTATGGTATTTAAATATTAGCATTTTTCCAACAAAGATTAAAATTAAAACAATGAATTTTCATTTCAAGGCTCACCTATTTCATTTTAGCATGAAATAAGTCAAAAACAATTAAACTGCTTTTTTTTTTCTTTTCGACTGATAGAGATAAACCTTTAAAGCGAGAAAGTAATTTATTTCTGATTTATCAACCTTTCTACCTCGAGGCTCGGAAACAACGATTAAGAAAAACATAAATTTTTGAATTGTAAGTATATTTAGCTACCACTCTGCAAAAATGCCCCCGAAGAAACGGAAAGCAGTAGGACAAGTTCATCCTAAGGCAAAAAAACGGCTGAAAAACGTGA
Organism: Uloborus plumipes; assembly: GCA_038373865.1. Taxonomy (NCBI): domain Eukaryota; kingdom Metazoa; phylum Arthropoda; class Arachnida; order Araneae; family Uloboridae; genus Uloborus; species Uloborus plumipes. The sequence continues at coordinate 16,776 of JAXGGA010018711.1, read as the reverse complement.
AAATGAGAGTCCTGAGGAGAGAAATCGAAGACTACTAGCGACAGTGCACATTAGAGATATGAAGGCTAGAGCATTAGAAAGCAATGAGCAGCTTGAGTATCGTCTAAGAGATCTGAGAGATAGAGCAACTAGATCGAGACAATCGGAGACAGTGAGTCAGCGTCAGTTTCGTTTAAAAGAATAACAAGAGAGAACTACTACATCAAGACTAAATTTATTTATTCTTGCGCCTGAAGGTGAAACTAAGAACGTTGTTTATGAACAAGTTTTGCGTTAAATTTTTATTAGAATTTTTTGAGAAGCTAAAGTTTTATATTAATACGCACCCGGGCATAAAGCTAGTATTAAGTAAAACTTGTTGTTGAAAAGCTGAAAGAAAAAAATTATATTAATTTTTAAGTAGACAAAGTGAAAATGGAGCCCATTTTCTTAATGGATTCACTTAAAAATCTTTGATAAAACTTACCCGCTACAAGAGCCTCAAATTAAGGGGTTACAGTACCTTTCTAACAAATTTCTTTAATTTAAGTGAAAAAGTTAATTCTTTGAAATATTTGTTTCTGCACTTGTTTAAAAATCAATAATTTATTTTCAAACATCAAAAATTTTGAAAACTTTTTTTGAAAATTTGAAAAATGTAAGAAAATTTCAGTTTTTTTTAAACCCTAAGGCTTTTTTGTTTCTGCACTAATTTCAAAATTTCTTTTTGCGAAATGATCACAAGGAGAACCTCAACAAATCTGTGCATTCATTTTCTTATATTTTGATTAGAAAATATTTTGTGACCTTTTATGTAAAAAAATCTTAGAAAATTTTGTTCTTCGAGGTTTAACAAACTCTAAAATTTTTTGTAATTTATAAAACGCTTATTCAATGCACAGTTTTGTTAAATATATTATCCTGAGTACAAAAAATATTGCTTTAAAGTTATATCTTTAATAGAAAAAATTCCTTAGCATTTCTAGTATCATAGAAACACTAAAAACTGATCACCGAGAAAAAGCACTTTAAAGTTCGGCTTTTCCATTAGAACACATAGCATGTATGCCCTAAAGTCACTCATAACTTTTTAAATAACTTAGCTAGAATAATGCTGTTTTTTTCTGAGTGTTTTAAATAACTTTTACTTTTGAAATAAGCAATAAAATTTTTTTTGGTCTTTTGGTCATTTTTGAGGTACTGTAACCCCTTAAAACATTGACAAGGATTTTAGTTGTTGACAAATAGGTAAAATAACGACAGGTAAAACTTGAATTATTGAGCTTTTTTTTATCGTCTGTGAAAATGGAGAGGCGGTTAGTCCGTGGAAAGAATATGAATTTATGCTGGCAACAGGGTTTTGGAATTCGTGTTAAAAACGATTATGACTTTAGTTCCAAAAAAACTTTTAAAGTCAAATAAATTTCACCCGAAGCAGTAATAACCGCTCTTTCAAATGGTATAAATAAATTTTAACTTTGGAAGTGTTTTTTTTTTCACTACATTTTCAAAATATAGGCTGTCACATTTTTAATTAATATCTCGTCTACCTATGGACTAAATTTTGTCTGATTGATCGCATTACTACGTGGCTCACAGTGCACAAGGTTCCGATGTTTAGCTCTTTTGAGCGATTTCAGCAAAAATGCACCAGTGTTAATTTAAAAGGAGCACCAATGTGTATTAAATTTCAAGCAGAAAATTGGTACTGCCAAACAATATAAAAATTTAAGCTTTGGAGCAATTTTTCATTTGTTTTGATGAACTTAAATATAACGTTAATTATCTATTCGAACTACGGAAAGACTTGAAAAATCGAGCCTAAACAGTTATATCTCATGTTGTAATTGACTTAGTCGATTCGAACGAGTATAACCGCATACAGAAAAATTCAAGACTCTTAATCGACCATGCTAAAAATTGTATGAATGTTTTCGCCCCACGTTAAAAAACTTATGTGGAACTCATAAAAACATACCTTTTGATCTTTTCTTGAAGCGCTCTATAAACTTTATCGGTACTAGTAAAAGAAACTGAATATTTCATCAAAATCCATCGAGTAGTTTTTGAGTTGACACTCATTTGGAAATTGTCATTTCTTTGTTTAAAATTACAACAGAAAACGTCTTAAGAAGAGTTCTACTCCGGAGGAATATATTTCACAATCTTAGATTTATTTGATTCTATACTTCTCATTAATGTCTATGTTTCATGTTTCCTCTTATTGAGACTGCGCCATTCATGTCAACATAATTTAAAAAACCAACTTGGCAACAGCGTTGTTAGAAATTTTAACATTAGATGTCAGTAGCTACAACCGTCACTGTTCTCTCAGTTATTGATTTTCAGCAGGCGGCTGTACGAAATGGGTTATTCATAACTTAATTTCAATGGAAATTGTGTCGTGTTAGCCTAACGGCAGAAAGTCACGCGAGATTCAAAAGCTAGTTTCTCTATTCATTGCATGTGTCCGAATGTCAAATTTTCTGGAACGAAGAAAACAGAGAAAGAAGATTACGAACTGGACGGTCAGATAAAAATATTTTCTAGTAAAATTCCTGTTACTTACCTATTCACTTCACCGGAACTACAGATTTGGCGGTTTATTTGGGGGGGGGGGGAGTTTTTGGCGGATTTAGGTAACTGCTTGAGCGTACGAACAACAACCGCCAAATAAATCTCCAAATCTGGTTTAACCGCCAAAAGTTGTAGTTGCGGTGAAGTTAATACGTCTAAATTCTTTTTTTCTTCATCGCATCATTTCAGTTGACGGTTTTTGAAGTTTCAACTATTGGAAGTCTCATGTACTGGGCAGGATCAGGGGCATGTCGCACTGACGGTGCTATGTGACGGCTATACGGTATCGGGATGAAGTCCTAGACCCCACAATGAGACTTTATGTTGCAGCAGTGAGTTTTGCTTTCGTTTTCATGGACGATAATGCTCGTCCCCATAGATCTGCTAGAGCTGCTATATAAATAGGCCGACCAGTCAAGATGAAGTTTCAACACTTTGGATCCGTTTTTTTTCGTTTACTTTCAATTTTTCGTTGCTGTGGAGCTAGGGTTACCAGAGCAAAGTTTTGGCACATTGCTAAGTTTTGCCAAATCCACATGTCTTTAATAATTGCTTGCAGACTACCTATAGGGCTAGACACTGGACAGTCTGGCAGAGTAACAGAAACAATCATTAAATGTCAGTGACGTATTGTCGCACTACTGTGACGTAAGGCCACTATATAGACGAGCCGACACATCAAGATTAAGTTTCATCACTTTGGAACCAGCGCGTGTGTTTGCGATTTGAGTGATTGTCTTTTCTGGCGAGTTATCGCGATTTTGCAATTTTTAACTGTGCAATTATTAAGCGACACGTGAACTTGGCAATGTCCCGAAACTTTTTCTGGAAACCCGAGCTAAAATTAAAAGTAAAGGTTGGATCCAAAGTGGTCGATCTTAAGATGCGTCGGCCTATCTTGTCTATATAGTGGCTCTACTGTAACGTTGAGCAGCTATATAAACTGGCCCGACTCATCAATCTTAAGTTTCACCACTTTGGATCCAACTTATTTACTTTTATTTTCATTTTTCATTGTTGAGGAGTAGGGTTACCAGAGCAAAAGTTCAGACATTGCCAAGATTTGAAAAATTACCAATACGCGATAACTTGCCAAAAAAGACAACAACTCATCAACCAGCAGAAAGAAATAACACTAGCTGGATCTAGAGCCGCTATATAGACAGGCCGCCGCATCAAGCTTAAGTTTCACCATTTTGGATCCAACTCATGAACTTTTACTTTCATTTTTAGCCTACTTTCCCGTTAAAAATAAAAGAGACGAAAAAAGCATTAAAATTGGCTTAATGCATCTAAAAAATGTCGCCAAGTCCAAAAAATATCGCCAAGTTCAAAAAATATCGCCAAGTCCAAAAAATATCGCCAAGTAAAAAAAAGTCAAAAAGAAACAAAAAAATGAAATAAATATCGAAAAATTAAAAATTTGAAAGTAGGGTATTGAGATGGGGAATTTGTGTGTCGGTCTGTCGGTCGGTCTGTCGGTCTGTCTGTCCCCCCCTAATAACTTTTGAATGAACATTCCGATTTGGACAAACTTTTTTTTGTTGGAAAGATCTCGGCGAGTACAGCTCATTCCCATATTTGATTTTTCGATTTGAACAATTTTTGGTTCAACTTTGAGCCGTTCAAACAACCAGTCCCGCGATACTAACTTTTGAATGAACGGTCCGATTTGAACAAACTTTTTTTTGTTCGAAAGGTCTTTTCAAGGATACTTCATTCCCGTATCTACATTTTCGATTTGAACAATTTTTCGTTCAACATTGAACCGTTCAAGCAACCTTTCCCCACCTAATAGTTTTTAGCCTACTTTCCCGTTAAAAATAAAAGAAAGACGAAAAAAGTATTAAAAGTGGCTTAATGCATCTAAAAAATATCGCCAAGCCCAAAAAATATCGCCAAGTCCAAAAAATATCGCCAAGTCCAAAAAATATCGCCAAGTCCAAAAAATATCGCTAAGTCCAAAAAATATCGCCAAGCCCAAAAAATATCGCCAAGCTCAAAAAATATCGCCAAGTCCAAAAAATATCGCCAAGCCCAAAAAATATCGCCAAGCTCAAAAAATATCGCCAAGCCCAAAAAATATCGCCAAGCCCAAAAAATATCGCCAAGCCCAAAAAATATCGCCAAGCTCAAAAAATATCGCCAAGCCCAAAAAATATCGCCAAGTCCAAAAAATATCGCCAAGCCCAAAAAATATCGCCAAGCCCAAAAAATATCGCCAAGTCCAAAAAATATCGCCAAGCCCAAAAAATATCGCCAAGCCCAAAAAATATCGCCAAGCCCAAAAAATATCGCCAAGCCCAAAAAATATCGCCAAGTCCAAAAAATATCGCCAAATCCAAAAAATATCGCCAAATCCAAAAAATATCGCCAAGTCCAAAAAATATCGCCAAGTCCAAAAAATATCGCCAAGTCCAAAAAATATCGCCAAGCTCAAAAAATATCGCCAAGTCCAAAAAATATCGCCAAGCTCAAAAAATATCGCCAAGCCCAAAAAATATCGCCAAGTCCAAAAAATATCGCCAAGCCCAAAAAATATCGCCAAGCCCAAAAAATATCGCCAAGTCCAAAAAATATCGCCAAGTTAAAAAAAGCCAAAAAGAAATAAAAAGGTAAAATGAATATCGAAAAAATAAAAATTTGAAAGTAGGGTATTGAGATGGAGAATTTGTGTGTCGGTCTGTCGGTCGGTCGGTCGGTCTGTCTGTCCCCCCCCTAATAATTTTTGATTGAACATTCCGATTTGAACAAATTTTTTTTGTTGGAAAGATCTCGGCGAGTACAGCTCATTCCCATATTTGATTTTTCGATTTGAACAATTTTTGGTTCAACTTTGAACCGTTCAAACAACCTGCCTCGCGATACTAACTTTTTAATGAACAGTCCGATTTGAACAAACTTTTTTTTGTTCGAAAGATCTTATCAAGGATACTTCATTCCCGTATTTACATTTCCGATTTGAACAATTTTTCGTTCAACATTGAACAGTTCAAACAACCTTTCCCCACCTAATAACTTTTAAGTGAACCGTCAGAATTGAATAAACTTTTTTTTTGTTCGAAAGATTTTGGAGAGGTTCATTCCTATATTTCACTTTTCAATTTGAACCATTTTTCGTTCAATGATGAACCGTTCAGAAAAAATGTTAACATGAGCGCCTACGGAAAAATTTAAATTGAATGTTGATTCTGAACTTCAAGGCGGATTTCCTTCAAACTAACTTTGCAAGAAAATGGTTTTGATAAATAATGTATTGTAAAGTACTTTTCTGAATAATCTTCTGTGAGGACTCTGATTCCGACTCCGACAACGCAAACATGGCGGAAATGCAGGCTCAGAAAAATGACTGACTGGGCAGACGATTTTTTGTTTATTTATTTATTTGTTTTGTTTAATTCATTACTATTTTTTTTTGGCAGACGATTTTTTTTTTGTTAACAAAAATTTTTCATTCACGAGAGCATTTTATTCTTTATTTATATTTATTAACTGGCAACGGATTAAAAATGAAATTCGAGACATTTTATAACGATTTTTTTTCTTTCTTTGATTAAATGTGTTTTGATGTTCTTTGTTCTTTTATTTATTTATTTTTTTTTCTTTTGAAAACGGTTGTGGAATTTTTCTACGGAAGAACTATGACAGTTACGTTCTTTAAATGGTGCGACAAAACTTTATTGACTCGTTTATTTACTTTTTACGTGTCTATTTCATCTGATGAGAGGGGTATATTTTGCTTTTAGAAATCAGCTTTAAGTGCTATAAAGGTATGTTTGACATAATTTTCAGTTTCAGATAATTAATAGAATATTGATCAGATGCTAGAATGCCGATATCGATGTACGGGAAAGTAGGCTCGTTTAGTTCTTGACAGAACTTCTTGTTCATTGTTGCGGAGCTAGGGTTACCAGAGCAAAGTTTCGGGACATTGCCAAGCTTGGTTAAATCGTTACCATCGAAACTCCAAGCCTTCTGTCTGAAACGGTTGCTAGGGTCTACGTCATCACATTGGGGCCAGTTTCTTTCATTTTCCAGCTTGTTATTATACGCAAAACCCATTCAAACTAGCTAGAAGAATCTTATTCCAGTTGGATTTTATCACCAAAACCGTCATTTGGATTGTAAAAGGTAAGTTGTGTTTTCTTTCATGCATCATATCCTTTTATAATATTGAAATTAACTTATTTTAAGTCTAACTGAAATTTCTGATAGTTTCCGGATTAGTTGACTGAGGTTTAAGTTTATTTGATCTATTTCAGACTTTCTGTGCGAAATTTAAATATTTATTCATGAAAAATGCTTGCCTAATTGAAATTTCTTTTCCGGATTGTAAAAGCTGTACTTTTTCAAAATGTAACCGCCAGGTTCGAAAGTTAAGTCAAGATTCTAGCTAAACTAACTATTTTCCTAAGCCATATACAACGATTTCGTAATGAAATGAAGTTGATGTATTACCTGTTAAAGGATTATAAAATATTTAAAGCGTTTAGAGTAATGCATTCACAAAAACTTAGTATCTATTCGAAACTCAAATACAACCTGCCGACGAAATATCTATGAGCAGCCATTTTCAGTAAAGTAATCCATTCCTGGCAAAACACCTAAGTCCTTCCTGTGCTGTATAATAACTATGCTGATGTGGTATTTACATTGTAAATTGACAGATTTAATGATAAGAATTTTACTAATACTTGGTTTTGGCAAGTTTTTAAAAAGCTTACTGAAAGTAAAATATGTACCGATTTAGATATTGTATCTTCGACAATTAATTTCGCCAAAACTTTGCAAAAGCCATTTAGGTAAAATCTTCTTTTACCAAATCTTAAAACTTGAGTTAATAAAATTAAAGTTTTTTTGTCAATAATTTTTTTGGATGTGATTTCAAGTTCGCTAATTTTACGCTAGTCAATAAAAGTAAAATTTTTGGCGAAATTTCAAAAGCCATTTAACAATATTAACACTATTATCTCAAATTTGAAGAAATCGGCCAACGAAATAAATGAAGCTAACCTTAATGTTGCGCTAAACATTTTGGAAAACGTTTAAGTGTTGATTTTTGGCGCAATTTTACGATTGCAAAAACTATCGTACATTTAGACGAGTTTTGGTTTGGCGAAATTTTAACTGCTCCTTGACATTTTATAGTTCTAAATGGTTTTTGGAGGATTGGTTTGTAAAAAAAAAGTTTGCGAGTCAAGAAATTGAGCCAAATTTTTAGCTGCGGCAACAACCAACATTGTCGAAACTCTTCATTGTACCTTTTAATTTAGAGCATTACATACGGGCCGACAACCTACATTTGATCTCAACTAAAGAAATAATGAAGAAGCAAACAAACTGATATTAAACGTTTACTACAAATTGCGCTTTTGTAAAGAAAAATCAAGCATAAATAAAACCTTACTTATTAGAAAGAAAAAGCTAAAAAATAATTCTAGTAAGCTGCCCACAATTTCTACTTCTCTCAGCATCATGATCATGAATATCCATTATGTATTAATATGTGTCAAAAACATTAAAGTATTTTCTTATGAATAATACTGAACTTTCAATTATAAATACAAATAATAAAATCATATAAATTTTTAAGCTTAGGGCAGACATTTTAAAATTCTGTAATTTACTGACAGTAATGTCATAAGTTTTGAGCTTTTGACAGATTTAATTAGAATAGGAAAAATGAAATAAAACTTTTTTTTAGACCTATTAGTAGTAGCAGTTTAAAACCTATTAGTATAGGTAATTTTAACAAGCATGATTCGTGTTTTGTACTAATGAACATTTATATCATTACTTGATCATAACATTTTTTTTCATTCCTGAATTTTTTCAGACCGACTGGAAAAGAATGCCAAACAAGTGCTCGATTTCTAAATATAGAAGAAACTATGATGAGAAAAATAAAGCTCATATTTTTTCGTTCCCTTGAGATCTTTGTAATTTATGAAAAAATACATTGACACGTAAATAAATATATTTTAGAATTGTGCTTTGCATATTCATTTCTGAAAAGTTTTTTTGATCCAAAAGTTTGATTTTCTTGTTTTCAAAATCAACAATTTTCCCACCGAGAAAAGTTTAGTAAAAACGTGCCAATAATAAGCGCCAATATAATCCGCTGGCCTCAAGTGAGTGACGTCAGAAATCAGACAGTAGGCTTGGAGTTTCGATGGTAACGGTTAAATTCGCGTGAAAAGTTACCAAAAAGCGATAACTCGCCAGAAAAGACAACCCTCAAGCACGCGCTGGATCCAAAGTGGTCAAACTTAATCTTGAAGCGTCGGCTCGCCTATACCACTAGCCTTATTGTGACGTAAAACCACTATAGACGAGCCGACATTTCAAGATTAAGTTTCACCACTTTGGATCCAGAGCGTGTTATGTCTTTTCTGCCGGCTGATGAGTGGCTGTCTTTTTTTGGCAAGTTATCGCTTATTGGTAATTTTTCAGTGTAAGCAATTATTAGCGGCACGTGAATTTGGCAAAGCTTGTCAATGTCCGAAACTTCTCTCTGGTAACCCAGCTACGCAACAATAAAAAATTATAAATAATAAAATTTATTTGAATGTTTAGATCCATCGCCTGCAGCTGCAGGTCGCAAGGCGACGCTTTCTTACGAATAGTTGGCTCCTTTTTGAGGCAAATGTGGTAGGCATTTAGTATTACGAGGGCGTTTTCTTAACTTAGAGATTTACTCACATCTGAAACAGTTGGCATCCTTAAAAACAAAGAGATGCATCCATTTTCGCCTGTAAATCGGATGTTTGCCTTTCCATCTCATTAATGGTCAGACTATAGTTCACTTTAGCAGTAATTCGTTTTAAACGTATTCGAATTAACGTTGTTTGACTGTATTACAACATCGTATGAGTTTCTGATTGGTACTAGTATTGCGAAAGCAGCGGATAATTAAAGTTTTTGACTGCCCTAACTCAAATTGATTTGAGCCTTTACTTGAAGTTTCCGAGTTGTTATTCACGCCAACCGCAGAAAGAACTAAACTACTGATTTCTTACCTCTGCTTTGAATCTATCAGCCGTCCATAGCTAAAGAAATTTCCGTTAATTAAATTTAGAACACGAAAAACGAAAAATATCACAATATACTCGATTCCCAGCAAAGACATTAAGTAAGTTGAAATGATTCTTTTCCACCTTTTTTAGAATTTTTTAGTTTTACAACACGTCATTTTCATTAGTGACAGGGAGAGCATCACTTAAGTACTTTGCAATTACAAGTACGTCACTTGACTTGGCAATTTGTTAACTTTCTACCTTGGTGAAAATTGAAAAGTAAAAGTTTACATTTTCGCCAAGCTTGCTCCGTTATTTTTAACTCATTTCGATAATTGAGAAATAAGCGTAGTCGTCACATTTATGGCGTGAATAATTGTAACTTGGTAACCTTATGCAAGTAGGTTTTCCCCTACTAGGGAAATATTCCTCACACTAGCATCAGTGCTGAAATTTGACTCCAAAGCATCAAAATCGCCAATTTATCAGTGATCGAACTCTTCCCCAAATTGGTTAATCTGTGGTTTGGGTCCCTTTCTCGCCAAATGGGCGATAGGCGCGCCAAGTGTGACTTCTCGCGGAGTTGAAAGCTCCGAGAGACATTGCGCAAATACGCGCAAGTTGGTGACTTTTTGAAACTGCGCCAAGCAGGGTCCCAAAGCACATTTTCACCTTTGCTGGATTATTTTTCACTTTTAGAATACTTTTGGTATTACTTTTCCGTTTAGGGTGCATCCCTTGGCGGAGTTTTAATTTTTGGCGTTTTTATTTTATTTATTACTATCACAAACTTAGTTTCGTACTTGGCGACATTCAACAACTTTAATTTCTAAATTCTAGAGTTGCCATACACTTGTAGATACAGTCAATAATTTTAAGCAAGTTTTCAATTATTGGCGATGTCATAAATGAATAAGTCGCCAAACAAAGTGGCAAATATTAAACGGTACAGAACCACAATTTTAATCGATAGGTTATTTTGAAAGTGATTATTAAATTCAACTATTTGACGGATTCTTTTCATTAAAAGTTTTCTTTTAGTCTTGTTCAACGGCGTATTTATCACAAAAGTAATATAGGTACTTTTCCATTATGCCGGCACAAATCTCGCCAAGCCAACTCTTTGGTGACAGCGCGACAAAAGGGGTCTAGCAGATATAATCCGTTAGATGAAGGTTGCCTCATTATTGGCGACCATGTTGGTGAGTTTGTCGCTTGCGCCGGTAAAATGAAATAATAAATATTAAATTTTAGTAAATATTAAATTTTAGAAATTTTAATTTTGGCGACGTTTGACCAGTAGAAGAGCACTTTGTTTTGACTAGTTTGACGAACATTTTTGAAATTGCACCAAGTGTTCCGAGGTATGATAATTTTTCAGAAAACTTATTTTGAGTTGACTTATTTTCTTGATGCCTCTGAAATTAAGGATCAAATCGAAAAGACTGCTGACATGATGTTGTTCTATGATTTCTTGACAATGGCGAATTAACTCTACCGTATCTGCAGATTTGGTGCTTGAAATAGATTTGGTGGTTTATTTGGAGAGGTTTTTTTGGCAGTTTTAGATTAATGCATGAGCATGCAAACAACTGCCAAATAAACCGCCAAATATGTAACTGCGGTGGAGTTGATATGTAAATACCAAGGCACTTTATCAATTGCATTAGCGTTTAATTATTCTAGATTGAAAAAAAAGGGGTGAAACCTAGTTTAAGGTCCGGCGATAAATTATTAAATCTGGCAACCATTGGATGATTGGATTGATTGGTGATTTTAATTGGATTGTTTGGCAATTTTAAGCTAAAAGATTGCAACCTTAAGCTACAGTCTGAAAAAATCGCCAAACCCGAACCCTAAAGTAGGGATTTACCAAAAAAAAGTGCCCTTTTCATTCTTGGTGTGCTGTACGATAACAAAACAAAAAAAGAAAATTGATTTAAATTTTGGGTATTTACCGAGTACAATCGAAAAATCGACAATAATGTATCGCTAAATAATGTAGTTTTCCGCAAAATTTCTTATTACCATATTTGTTTACCATTGAGCGTACTTTTGTTCTCTCGAGAGATTTGTCATTCGCTTCGCTTGGCGACGTTGGCAACTTTCGGCTTTTCGCTTGCTTCCGACTTTTGGATAAGTACCGAATTTTGACATTTTGAATTCCAGTTATCTTTTTCGCAATCACGGATTGCAATATGTGTGTATGTGTGTGTGTGTGTGTACAGCTTGAACGCCACTTCCCCGGAGGAGCGGAGGCGGGTGGAAGGTGGTGGTAGCAGAGCCGTCCAGACAGGAATTAATGAAAGCCAACTGCCGTCAGATGAATGTAAAAAACAATCCTTCGAAAGCAATGCTTAAAAAGTAAGGAAATCGCTGGTCATCTTGTCTAGTGGTCAGATAAGTGTGGTCCGGATGGGGTGGTCTCGAGTTCGAGTCCCGGCTCGGGCGTGGACGTACTTTCTCTCTTCTGTTTTTGTGCTTTCTCTGTGCGAATGCGTGTTGTGAATGGATGTTTACCCAAACGGGTGTTTACGGTATGTGTGCTGAGCTAAAACAGACTTCCACCTTAATGGTGCTCATAAAAACGAAATCTGTATCTATTCTGTCTTAAATCGAGTAGATTTATCTAGAACTCGGGTACCCGAGTAGTGCCAGAAACAACAACAACAAGGGAATCAATTGAAATACTTAGTAAATGCAAGCAGTTTCGACTCATGAAACGAAATGTATAAGTTATAGAGGATGCTCCAATAATTGAGATGTTGTCACGGACACTAAGTGGTTGATAATCATTGTGTCATTTTGCCAATGTCGACAAAGTTGGCAATTGTGCCTGGGCGTCAAAAAATCTGACTAAAAGGATTGTACATATCATTTCATCTCTTCCCTGGGTTCCCCATTCCTACCACTACACGTAGTTTAACGGGCTGGATGAGAGCCTGATGGACTCTGGTTTCTTTTTTTTTTTCTTAACCCAGACTAGAAGCCGAGCAAAGCCCTGGACCAGTTTCCCCAGAGGCATCGATTTACTTGGAGAACTTGCGTGCTACTTTTATATTTGTTTTGAAAAAAACTATCTAAAAACGTATTTTTTAGTTTTTTAAACTATAATAATTATTTTTCTTTCCTTACCGCAGGAAATATGGGTGCCAAACATTCCTCGATGGGAGAGAGCGTCTCCAGATGGCGCAGGAGCGAAAAGCCGAATGATGTGGTAGAGAAGTTTCACTTGCCTAGAGCCAATGTTGACAGTAAGCATTCTATGTTGCACAGTTCTGTGTTTCTTTCCCACGTTAGTTTTTGTTTTTTTCGTGCTGGATCAGTAGCAGGGCAGACCGTAACCAGGCCTTAGCTTCGGGAAGGGTTTTATCAAACCTATTTCTCGTGAAATCTATAAAGTCAATAAAATGTGATTTCACGTTCTATATTCTGTTGATTTTTGTTACAGTAAATGTTAAATGGTCATTATGAAAAATGTAAAAAAAAAAAAAGACTCATCTTTCCAATGAAGAAAAACAAAATCTGGGTAGATGAATTTACTTACATACGTGTATTCGAAGCAGTATACTTTTGAAGTTTCTATGCTACGACTGTTATAAGATGTGTTAAATATAGAGTTTGGTACTTACAAAATTGAAGAAAAGTACAGTGAACTCTCACTTATGCGCCGGCGTAAGGGACCAACAGAAAAAGGCGCATAACTGAGAGAGACACAGAAGCGAGTAAGCCTATTCAAAGGTCTAAAACGCAACATAAATTCTAATGAGAGCATGAATAAGAACGTTTCTATAGAAAAAGGGCATATTATTATGATTTGGCAATTACTGTAACGCAACTACAATGATAAAGTGAAAACAAAAATGGTAGCGTACCTAATCACAAATTGTTCCCCTTACAACGATACATAAAAGGTAATTGTCCCTCTCCGAACTCTAGTTCATGCGGAAAAAAAAGGCCTTCCGTGAGCAATAAAGGCGAAAGATTAAAGAGGAAAGTGAAGAAACATGCTTATTTTTTAAAGAAAAAAATTGATTTTTTTACATTTTGCGAAAAATTCGGCGCATAAGTGAAATATGTATCTTTAGAGCGACACATAAACGAATGATATTATCATTATTATGCTATGGAATGTGCTGGGATCACTGAAAATCGTCGTATAAGTGAAAAAGGCGCATAAATGAGGCGGTGTATAAGTGAGAGTTCACTGTAGGTGTATTTTCAGTAGTATTAAAAGTTCGAAGAAAAGGGCGTATTGTAAGGAAATTATGCTTGCAATAATTACAATAAAAATAAGTAATGTAGACAAAACACTTAATTTGTACAATTATTCAATAACGATTATTTCATTTTTCAAATGCAGTTTCAAAGTAAATACGAAAAATAAAATAGCAATAATAATTTTTTCAGTGAGAAACTATAAAAAGCATTTTTGCAATAGTTTTGAAAAAAATTGGAGGGGGTTTGAACCCTAAAAACCCACCCCTTAAATACGGCCCTGGTTCAGTAGTGACCAATCTTTTTCACTCAAGTGCCGAACGTATTATTAAGATGAACTTCGCGACTCAGAACGCAGATAAAGTTAATTTATACAGGGTGTCCACTAGGGTGGGGCGAAAAATAAAAAGGTTTTCAGATCAACTTCTAATAGTTGCCAAAAGTTGTCTTTGGTGACAGTTAGCTTTTGTGCAAAATTTGAGAAAAATCGGTTAATATCTTCGGGGGCGCTGCGATCGCAAAGTTTTACCATAGCTTTGTAATGGATTTTATGGTTAAATATAAAAAAAAATGCCTTTAGCTAGTCTCTTTGCGTTTTTTTTTTTTTTTTTACTCAAAAGATGTTTTCATGCATTAAAAGCATATGAAATAACTCACAAATATTATTTTATATGATATATTTATATTTTAAAAAAATCACTTTTTTTCACGTTTTTGTTTCTTTTAAATGCTTGAAATATAAATATATCATGTAAAATAATGTTTTGTGAGTCATTTCATATGCTTTTAATGCATGAAAATATCTTTTGAGTAAAAAAAAACGCAAAGAGACTAGCTAAAGGCATTCTTTTTGATATTTTAACCATAAAATCCATAACAAAGCTATGGTAAAACTGCAAACGCAGCGCCCCCTGAAGATATTAACCGATTTTTCTCAAATTTTGCACAAAAGCTAACTATCACTAAAGACAACTTTTGGCAACTATTAGAAGTTGATCTGAAAAACTTTTTATTTTTCGCCCCATCCTAGTGTCCACTCCAATCGTGGACCAATAGCTTATTTCTAAACCGTTAGAGATAAGCATATAGTTTATTTAGGAAAAAATCTCCAAATTACGAAAGGAATTTTGGGTCTATTCAATGTTTTTCAAAAAATCAAATTTTGAAAGAGTTACGAAATTTAAATTTTTATACAGCCCCCCAGTCCTATCAATCATATTTAGTAAAACATTCTTGACACTGTAACGTTTAAAACTAAAAAAAAAAAATCACTCTTCTACCACAAAAATTGACCGAGTTATGGCGTTTTGAAAAATCAAGATTTTGAAGGATTTCGCATACGGTCCCTTAAGCGATCGCTCGATGACGTCATGAAATAATGCAAAATCTTGATTTTTCAAAACGTCATAACTCGGTCAATTTTTGTGGTAGAAGAGGGATTTTTTTTTTAGTTTTAAACGTTACAGTGTCAAGAATGTTTTACTAAATATGATTGATAGGACTGAGGGGCTGTATAAAAATTTAAATTTCGTAACTCTTTCAAAATTTGATTTTTTGAACAACATTGAATAGACCCAAAATTCATTTCGTAATTTGGAGATTTTTTCCTAAATAAACTATATGCTTATCTCTAACGGTTTAGAAATTAGCTATTGGTCCACGATTGGAGTGGACACCCTGTATACAAGGTATCCAAAAAATATGATAGAAAATAAGCGATTGTTATGGGGAACAGACAACATGCTAGATTGTGAAACTATTTGAGTCCATGGTTTCCAAAAGTCATTCTTAACCCATTAATGCCTAGCGTCCCTTTTTAGGGACGGTCCAAAAAAGGGTCTGAATTTCCTCAAAATGAGCGTTTCAACCAAATAATAGTGTTCAATGAGTACCTTGGTATCGTTTCAATTCGTTATTAACAGATTGCAGCCATAGCCATTGTAACTGTAGCAGTTTAAACACGATCTTTATCAAAAATGACACCGCTTACAATCTCAAGAAAAAAAAGCAAAGTTTTCAAAGTTATTCCCAGCTTCCCAGTTCATGTTCATTGCTGATTTTATTTCTTCTCATGAAATGTCTTTTTAAATATAATATCGTAGGCAGAAAAAAAATTTACTAAGAAAAGTATGTACCCTCTGGGGTCTATCTTAATTTTTAAGGGACGATTTTTCTTTCCTTAATAAAAAAATTATTTTTTACATAATATTTTTTTCATTATTTTTCCTGTGAATTAAACACTGCTTGTAACCAATATACAAAATATCTTTGGAAAAAAAAATGTCAGGCATTAATGGGTTAATATCGAATGGAACGTATTAACGGGCCACACTGAGCAACGTCCGCTTTGATAGTGCTCGATTTGTACCACTGTGATAGCTAAATCAGGGGTGTGTGAAGTGTCACAGCCAAGTTTTTTTCAATCAAAGTAAAATTCATAGTCATTAAATATGTGCAGAAGATGAATTTTAGTCTTACAACGTTTAAAATCCCGAATGAGTCGAATAAAAAGGCATACTAATTTCGAAGGCAATAGCCTCCTTCGTCAGTGGCTATACCTAGCACATAAACAGAATGAACCATGGATTGAGATAGTTTGAATACAAATAGGAACATGAGTTAGACCACTCTGGTATCAACATGTGCTGAGCCGTGATTGGACGTAGAGATATCAGAAAATCTCCATATATTATTTCTCTAAGCCGAATCCTATACCCGGTCGAAACTCGCTCATTTCTTTATCGAATTGCATGAAAATTTATGATTTTGAAGTTTATCCCGCGGGCTATTGACGAAAATTAAACCCACCCTCTAAAAAGTGTCGGTTCGTTTTTTATTCGAACTTCAATTTTTGGGCACAAAATTGACTCTATCTAGCGAAATAATTGTCGTATCGTCTCCATTTTGATTTCATTCGAAAGATTAAAAAAAATGCGTTCTTTAGAACGTTTCTCCGCTAGCGCCGCGTAACGAGAATCTCGAAATC
>JAXGGA010018710.1:0-21504 GCA_038373865.1 Uloborus plumipes | reverse complement strand
GAACAGTGTGGAGGAATTGTACCGCTCACCTGGGCGCCTCCACCGCCGTACACGGTTATCATCAGTCCCTAAAACAAACCGAGACTCATCACTAAACACAACTTTTTGCCAATCTGTGACATTCCACATTGATCTGGCTTGGCACCACTGTAGACGCAGTCGCTGATCAATCCGACTATTTCTTCTTGGGTCGCTATTTTCAATGTGCCTGAGTGTATTTTAAGTTCAAAATAAGTTTTAAAATGGACAATTATATTTGTTGAAAACTGAATTAAAATAAAGGCTTGTATAATCACACAGTAAGTTACAATAGTGCAATGTCTCAATGAAATTTGATGAACTTTTGAAATTTGATAAATTATTGGAGAAGTTATGGCATTGTTCCAAAAAAAAACGTTTTATAATAATATACATGATATATATTATGTATATCCGAATTTTACTTAACAAAAATGTTCTAAAATAAATAAATTTATAATGAGTGGTGTTTCAAAGCAGAGTTTTCTACATTTTTAATACGTGAAATTTAATTACTTATCACTTAAAAAGTGTATACTTTTAAATAAATTTAACTAATAAAATCGTTAAAATTGTTTCTTAAGTAATAATATTAGAAGTTTCAATAATAGGGATATATATGTATACTTTGTGTACCGTAAAATGGGGTGAGTTGGTACACTTTGCAGCTTTGATTGTAAAAAAAAGTAGTTACCAGATTTTTTTTAGTTTGATTTTTTGGATAAAAACTTCGGTCTTGCTTTTCTTTTGATATTCCGAGCAAATGCAAAGCATTTTGAACAGTGTTATTATATATATATAGGGATTTAGAGGTGTTCCGAATCACCCCGCTGATAGGGGTCAATCGGAACACATGCTAATTTCTTTTATTTTTTTCAATTAAACCTGTAATAGGCCTCACAAACATGAGTAACATTGATGGGTGAGAATAAGAACAGACAGTTACTGTCAAATAAAAGTTTATTTTCTATACTAGTAAACATTTATGATTTGTCAAAATTCAAAATAATTTTGAACTTATGAAAAATGAAAAGTAATTTTAAGAAATGCTTTTGAATTGAAATACAAAGATTTAACATAAATTGAAGTCATTCATGTCGTCCACAAATATGTACTTGTCTTTAAAACTAGCAGTTGTGGCTTCGCTTAAGTTTTTTCATAACATCTTCTGGGATGAAAGCTGCCTTTTCTTTAGTTTCTTAAATCTCTGGGTTTCGGGGATCGTCCTGTAAGATTTTACTACTTCTTCATCACTGTCTGTGTGCTGGACTTTTACTTCATTAAGTCTGTATTATTCTCCCCATGTATTTTAAGTAAAAAGAAGTCTCCTGGAACTATAAGAATTAGAGTTAGAATCTTGATTTTTCAAAGTTTCCTTTAAATAAGTTTGAATTGGAACTGCAGAACAAAGTGTCCCAATTCACCCCGTAAATCCTTATCCTATGATATTATGAAGAATTTTTAATTTTTATGCACAATTAAAGTATGTTGTCTATTCTAACGTGGCACTCTGTTGTTGAGATATATTCATTTTTTTTTCAGGTTTAAAAATAAAGAGGTCTTTGCTTACATACAAAGTTTTGCAGATGATGAAAACTTGATGCTTTTTAGCGTCCCACTTGCAGCCTGGCTCAGAAGCCAAAAGTGTTGCCAGAATTACAAAAATGTTTTTTCCCTACTTCTTATGGTATTACTTTTCTTTAAAAAAATTTAACTGCTTAAAATACCCGACGGTTTATTTATGAAAAATTTCTTTGTATGATCAGGAAGTTTCGTTCCGAATCACCCCGCTGTTACTATACACTCCATTTTATAGTATATAAATATTTATTAAATTGACTAGTAAAAGAGCAAACATATTAAAATATAGTAGGACGCTTAAACTGGACCCCGGGTATGACAAACATCAATTCGTAGCAGCACTGATTTTCAAGTCTCAATTAGCTGTAAAGCTACTTGCTGTAATTATACATAATCCGGAAAGCTCGCTTTGGAAATAATGATTTCGTGGTCGTTATCGATTAAACCTTAGACTAAGTTACATCCATGTTTGACGAAATCGTTGCTAACTTGTTGAGTTTGTCGTTATTTCTGACATATTATCGGTGTGGTTGCAGCAAAAAATCTAAAGTTCGTATTTATTTAATTATAACAACCCGATACAACATAGTTTTACGTATTAAGTTTTATGCTTGCACCGAGTGAAGAGCTTGTTTCCAAGTTGTGTTAAGCAAATATTTTTTCATTCATGATAAATCGCGATATTTATTATTGAAAAGAACAAAAAAATTCTGAATAATTTATGGGTTTTAATAGCTTGAAGTATATTCTTCAAAAACTTCTTCAGAATAGTTATTTAGAAGTTTAAAAAGAAGTTATGAAAAAGGAAAAAATGACTTAACCATTTCAGTGACAAAACTATAACTTATCCGCTTTTTTTCGTGTGTATTGAGCATACATTATGCATGATTTTGGAAGGTAGTCAATCACCACGAATCTTTATTTACATATTCTATTTCTTCATCGCTATCACTATTTTCGCTAAAAGTAGTAATGACAGAATAGTTATTTAGAAGTTAAAAATAAGATAAATTTAAAAGAAAAAAAAAAGACTTAACTCTTTTTGTAAGAAAACTATAACTTATACTTTTGTCAAAAAAAAATAATAAAATGAATTACGTACTTCCATTTGAAAGTAATCAAGTTTTTTCGTATGCAAATAGAGTATACATTTTAGATGCATAATTTTGAAAGGTAGTTAATAACCACGAATCGTCACTTACATAATCTATTTCTTCATTGTTATCATTATTCTCACTTACGTATTTAGCTTTAGGTGCATCGTCGCGCAAGATTTTTCATAAAAATAAAAACATTCACGCAATTTGTTAATCCTAAAACAGTTGAGTAATTTCAAAATGTCTGATAGCATCAAAAATCAATACAAAATGCTGATTTTATACTGCTTTGTGGTTTTATTTCAGGACGGGCGCACATAAGTTTTTTTGCTGGTACCTCCCACTCCAGCTTAATGCACTGGCTGATCCATTTTGGCCCAAAACTAAGTTGTGACTTAATTCCTTTCAAAAATTAAATTAAATAATGAAAAAAAAAAGACTTTTGACATCTTGAGTTCAAATTATGTTTCTCATAATGAATTGCGATAGGTATGTGCGTATTGATGTGTGCATGTGGGCAGCCGTTTTTTTCTCCATCTGCTCTGCCGAAGATTTTTTTTTATTTAAACCCCTCTATGTCAAAACAGCACCTAGTAAAATTTACAGCACTTTGCTGTAACGTTCATAGCACTGGTTAGAAGCAGTGCCTAGTGATATGTATAGCAAATTTGACTGCTAGAGCAGTTTCAGCATTTTTTGCTGTAAAATACATGGGATTTTTCTCAAAAGTGAGATGTTACCACATGCGAATACCATGAACTACTCAAGGAAGACTAACATGATATTCAGTAAGTATTCACCATTTAATGCTGTATCATCGCTATAGAACAAAATGTGTTTTATTATTTTCAAGAGTTTTTGCAGCTAAGTTCTCAAGCATTTAACCTACTCACTGGTCTGTCATTTAGGGGTTCAGGGGGGAATCAACTGCCCTCCCCCTGGTTCAGAGAGTTTTATGTTTTTACAAATAAATGGGATTGGTGTTTCTTTTTCCTTCAAAGAATGGCATTGAAAACATTCCCTTCGCCTGCAGACCACCCACATGAAAAAATTTAAAATGACAGGCCTGTCTACTACTACACACGTGACTTGAATATTGTTGACACTTGAGGTTAATCATAATGTACCCTAAGATAACTAGTTTTTATGCTGTGGTACTTTTTCAGCTGAAAACGCTTTCCGCATTAATTGAAACGCTCATTTTCTAATACGCTGCGTCAGGCGTTCGCATTATGGAATACATCTGTAACGGATTTAATACAATTAATTAAAGAGCAGGAAACAAGACGTTGAATGTATCTCTCATAATGGAAAAGTCTCAACGAGGGCAGAACAAACCCTAGCAGCATCATCTCATCGGCCGATGATCGGCCATTCATCGAAATCCGATGAAATTCTCATCGGCCGATGATCCAATATGTCTCATCGGCCAAGCAGAATCCGAGCAGCAAAATCCGATGAGAATACGATGAGATTTGGAGCAATTTACGAGCAGAACAGTCCCGTGCCGAGGAATTTCATCGGGAAACTTGATCGGAAGGATATCGTTTTCCGATGGAATATAGCTCGGCTTATTTTCATCGGGAAAGTTGATCGGAAGGATATCGCTTTCCGATGAAAAGTAGCTCATCGAAAACCGTGCTCGGATACTGATCGGAACGATGTCATCGTGCATTACAGGATCAGTTTACGAGGAGTTTGTTGATCGGCCGAGCAAAATCTACCGATTTGATGCTACTTGGGAAAGATCAACGAGGGGAAATTTGGATCTAATGCTTCAGATATTCAGCAGAGGCAGAAGATTATTTCTGTGAGTTTTGTGTGTAAATGGATTAGAAGCAGTCATGGCTTGCACCAGTGCACATTGCACATAATCTTTAAAATATTTTTATCGTTAAAAACCAATATGTTTTGGGAAGACAATTTTTTCAATGGTTTAACCATCTTATTTCAGGTTATCCGACTATTTCATTTTAACTTGCATTTGTAGCTTAAAAAAATATTTTTTAAAGTAAAAACAAAATAATTAATCATTCAGGGTACTTTGAGCCCAAACCAGATAACTTTGCGCTGCCTCATATTTTTTTATAGTATAGTATATTTTTAAATCATAAAGAGCAAAAATATTACTTTATGACCTCGCCAAGAGAATAACTGCGTCATTGGGACTTCATATATTTGTGGGTTTATTTGATTTAGAAATAAAAAATAGAGGTGGTGCTAAGTTATCCGGTCTAGGTCAAAGATAACCTGAATGACTAGTTTAATATTTTTACAAGAGACATTTCATTAAAATTAGATACCGTATGTTCTCATGATGATTTGGAAATTATACTACAAAACTTCAGAAACCAGTATAGTCCAGTCAATCTATGCAAAAAAAATAGAGATAAAATCGCAAATCATGATGTAGTTCTGAATTTTTTAGTTATTTTTAGTTTTCACCTTTCTAAAACCTGTGCTCGCTGCGAAACTCGCGAAAAACTGCGAAATTTTCGGACATTTTTCAGTTTTTTCTTTATAACTCCTAAACTATGCAACTTTTGATTAGACATGAACAATGAACATACCCATTTTAAAGAACACTAATTTTGCAACAATTTAAGCTCAAGTGGCGTTCTGTAGGACCAACAGTTAAGGAGATATCGTACTTCGAAAAATTCAGTTTTTTTGCGAAAAGTGAAAAAAAATATGTTTTGGACCAAATATCGGCATAAATGTTCATGTCTAATCAAAAGTTGCATAGTTTAGGAGTTATAAAGGAAAAACTGAAAAATGTCCGAAAATTTTACAGTTTTTCGCGAGTTTCGTATCGCGAGCACAGGTTTTAGAAAGGTGCAAACTTATATTTACACTACCCTAAAGGACCCAAACAACATATTAAAAATTCAAAACTACATCGAAATTTGCGATTTTAATGTCTAATTTGACTGGACTAGTAAGTTTCCTTCTCTTTTTTTTCGTTTCTTCTTCTTTTTTTTTATGCTATCACATAGGTTTCAAATGCTTCAGTTTTTGCATTATGAATTTCGGAAAATAACTTTGTGCTTTGGAAATGTTGCCCAATTAGGGGGGAAGAGAGTGTCATGGCACCGACTGCACCATTGATTTTTCTTTGAAGGTGGGGGGGGGGGGGGATTTTTGGGGTGTAATTCTCTTTTTTTTTTGGAGGGGTTAATAGTATTTGAAAGGGGGTGTCATTGCTCTTGGGGGGAGGACACTCCCTTCTTTAAGGTTCCTTAATGATCAGATTACCCTAAGGGGTCAGACACATATGATGTCAATCTTTAAGGCGGTAGGTGGTTTGGGAAACTGTCAGATTGTGAAATGTGAAAGGGAGAGTTAAAAAGAAGCTACGTTTAAAAAAAAAAAAGAAATATGTTAAAGAAAAGAGCGTAACAAGTGGCAAAAGGAGGGGAGGGGGTAAATTGAAGTGTGACTCTTGAATAAAGGGGGAGGGGAGGGTCAAAATGTTAAAAAAAGGTGTGACATCATCGATGAACAACGTTAGTTTTACGTTAGTTTTAAGTAAATAAAAATGATAAAATTATCATGAAGTTATTGTAAATTTTTACTGATTACAAAAAAAACAGATTGAAGACTATTAAAAAACATAGTATAAAGTAACATTCCAGCATTTACATAAATTAAAAAAAATAAATAAATAAACGCAAAGTTATGATAAAAAGAGAATTTGACAGTTGCGAGTACAGATTGTGTCTTCGACATATCTTTTAAGTAAGACTTCACCTAGTATGTTTAAATGGTTCAAGTCATGCAAAAAGAAATGAATTAGAAATGTTTAAATTCATTTTTGTTTCTAAGTTGTTAATGTATTACTCGTAATAGTCATTAGTATAGAATAGGTTAAGCATTCAATTATAAGTTGCTCTTTTCATACATAAATTAAGGCATTAAAAAAAGCATGAAAACAACTTTTAAACAATATATTGTGATTGACTACATTGCCTTGTTGGAAATGTACCTCTTTTGTGTATATCGTCTCAAAATTTACACGAGCTGCTGTAGGAAGGAATAACCAGGAAGTAGTAGTGAACAAACGAAACATACACACGTATTACAAAAACTTACGCCATACTTTTGAAGAACCAAAATAGACTAAAAGCCATCAATCATTAAGCACAGGCCTCAGAAAAGTCCCCCAGTTTCCCAAAATATTGAAATCAAAATAGTGTGTGTGTGGGGGGGGGGGGGGGTGAGCAAAGGAAAGAAACTGAATTGCAAACATAAATATAACAATAATAATCATAATCAAATACATTTATGTGGGCATAAATACTAAACTAGCTGATAGATAACGTAAAGTCAAACAATAAAAGGAGAATTTTGATTTTCATCTTCAAATGCGAGTCAGTCAGGATTTTCTGTTGCTATTTTTAACTGGGGTCGAGCCTTCCTTATACTTGCGTAACTGCAACAAAGACCTCGACTGGACCTTTTGTTTACCTTCATCGCGGGTGGCCCGATGGGAATGCTATAAAATGCAACAAATGCTGCTTACTTTCGCGATAAGATTAGCTACTGCTCCAACTTTTCGAGATTGGTCGTGGAAACTCCTGCATTTAGATCGAAACTAATCTCCTAACATACATCCGGAATTAAATCGTGCTGTTTGCTGCAAAATAAGGCACTTAATGTTGGAAGAATTGCTTTGCACTGATGAAAATATTCTATTTGAAGCATCGGGTTGAAACATATTGTATGATTTTTTCTTTTTTTCATTAGTGGCACAGACCATAGTGACTCTCGAGCGCTTTCGCTTTCCCTTTCGTCTTCAGCATGATGAAAATGGAAATGAATGAAAGAAATTCCATTTTATTCCTCGAATTCCATTTTATCCCTGAATTTTCATGATGCATGCGTTTTCAGCTCTTTTAGTATTTGACTTAGCGTAAGGACACTGAAAGGGGCGTAGATAGACATTATCATAGATAGACATTCATTCGTCGGTGTGTATAATACATTTTAATAAAATTAATATTTTGTTAGGGTATGTGAATGACACACAAAAAATGGGTACGAAGGTTGGAAAAGGTTGAAAACCCCTGAAAATATCCCGGCATTTTAACTAACGTTGAAAAAGTGAAGAGAAGGACAGTCGCACTTTATTTTACGGAGTTTTAAAATGGTAAAGATAATATTTACGGTTAAAGGGAGTCTGTCTCGCAAGAATGAGGCAAATCATATCTGAATTTTTGAAATTTTTTTTGTCGGTTCAATGTTTCACATTGTCCCCTCTATTACAGCCATGTCGAAAATAAAACGAACAATGATATTGAATCTGGTAATATTTTTAAAGAAGGCTAAGTAGTGAAACTTCCGTGCTTAGATACTTTGAATTTTACAGTAAACAAACAGGATGACTCTTATGAGCAGTAAGTTACCACCTTTAGGCCAGGGATAAGGCATAAGTACATATAATACGCCTACAGTCCGGTTATGGAGTGTTCCCATTTCCCTCAGTCTCGGGTAAAAGAAAGCATAATTTCATTCACTAATAAATAGTCATAAATTCAATTTTTTTATTCCCAATTTTTCTCATATAGTGCAGTAGTAGACACGAAACTTTGTCTCTATTCATTCAAAAGAAAGTGAGGGGTCTAAAGTTGAGATATTGAAATTTTGTTTCCCTTTACCCCAACTAACCCCGTATTGGCAGTTATAGCTTTTTCAGTTACATTTGTGACATCTTTTTGTTGTTGTTTATAATGGGGCTGTGTATTGATTTGTCACCATTTGCAGGCCTAAAGTATTCGTCAAAAACTGGCATCCATTTTTATATGTGACACCTCTATCGACTCGTATAGCCATTACCACAGAAAATTGATGGCCAGATTTTCACCAAGTGGAGAAACCCTCTTTGATGCGAAACAGGACTAGAAATTAAATTTTGGTAAGAGTATTCAAGGCCAAACGAATATTCAAGGAGCCTTTTAAATGCCACGGACAATATGACATGGACGCTGGCAATTTCCTGCATTTTGAAGAGCCACTGACCAGAGCTAGGTTTGAAACACGGCTTTGGGCATAGGAGGCCAACGGCAGACCACTGTCAAATCTTTCTGGCATCTGAACTGGAGGTGAAACGTGACCAGACAAGAGCACATTTTGATTCCAGAAAGCAGTCTATATTGGCACAATTATCGCTTTTTTATAAGTTTTTCCTTCTGATGAGATGAGAAATTAGAGTTATTGAAAGAGAACATTGGCGAAATAGAAAAAGCAATCCAAAACAAGTCTCTATTTTGATGTCATAAAACACGAGCGAGCTTATATAGTTGCATATATTTTTAACATTTCTTTCTAAGCCAGCTTCTAATCGGTTCAAATCTTTTTTAAATATAAAAACTCAACTAACAATTAAACGCTAGAAAAAAAATACAGCTTTAGTTAAAATTACCTATAGCACGCTCATAGACATAGCGAAGGTGAGATAAGGGCTAAAGTCCGTCCTATCAAAGAACAAAATTTGTAATAGTATAGTTCCAACAAAAATTTTCTTTTCAGCAAAATGCAATTTCGATATGAGTTCAATGTTCACCATTGCACCTATATATATTTCTGTCTATGAATGTCTATAAACCTACCTCTATTACATGTATCTATGTCTATCTATTCATCTATTTTTATCTAACTATCCATTCGAAATTACTCTATTACTCTCTCTCTCCCAATATATATATATATATATATATATTGGGTCATTTAAAAAGTCTCCGCGCTTTTTTCGTAAGTTTTTGAGTAAGAATTTTTTTATTTGAAAATTAATTTTAATCTAAGTGCATATGCTCATCATTATTTATGACCTTTGGCTATTCCCTAGGTAGCTGCATAATTTCATTGGTGTAAAACTTCTGAGGTTTATCGGCGAAAAACTTAGACAAGTGATATTCAGCGACTGTTTACTTAGCCAATTTTCTGCCATCAAAAGAATTTTTCAAAGAATGAAACTAATGATAATCGAAATTAGCAAGGTCCGGCCTATACGTTAGATGCACCATAAGTTCATAACCAAGTTTTTTCGATTTATTCTAAGTCATCAAAGATGAGTGTGGCTTAGCATTATCATGGTGGAACACAACTCCTTTTCTGTTGGCCATTTCTGGTTGCATTTTCTTGATTGCTTCATTGAAACAGTTGAGTTATGCACAATAGAGGACAGAATTCACTGTTGCGCCAGGTTGTGTCAGTTCGTTATGAACAATGCCTTCCATTTCTACGAAACACCTTTTTTCCGTCAATCCTGGATTTGAATTCGTTTGTGGTGGGTCACAGCCCTTTACCGAGATCGCATGCATTTCATTTTCTCGTATCTAATCCATTTTTCATCTCCTGTAATAATTTGCTTCAAAAAGAATCGATTTCGGATCTCCTTAGAAGCGTTTTACTGATGGTAGCTCTGTCGATCAATTTTTTTTTTCGGTAATTCTTGTGTCACCCAAACATGGAGCAACCTTTGAGCAACCTGTTCTCTTCAGAGGATCCCAAACTATTATGTGGTTGATGTTAAGTGTATCCTCCATCTTTTAAGCTTTTACGCGTTGGTCCCGCTAAACCAGTTGAAAAACTTCATCGACTTTTTCAAAAAATACCCGACCAGAGAGAGGTACATCTTTGACATCGAAAATTTCCGGAACGGAATAGAGTATACCTCTTTTAATTACGGCGTTCACTCATTGCATCCTTACATAACATTTTTAAAAAACATCGGCCGTTCTTGTGGCATTCTTATCTTTTTTGCAGTGAAAAAGCATTACCTATCGTATTTTTCAGATATTTCAGTCATTTTTAAAGCGCTATAACTTTTTACTCGATTGGCGAAATACTTGAACGTGGTCACAAAAAGGTAGCTTGAAATGCCACCTTTCAAACGAATATTCATATAACGCAATTGGATTAGTGTTGCTCGAAATATATATGTCAAACCATCTTGGTTCTAAAAGGGCCTAAGTCAAATATGTTAGTTTCGAGAAAAAGGCGATGAAAGGTATTTGAGATTTTTTAGAATGCTATAACTTTCTTATATTAATGATCCCTTTATTTTTTTGGTATTTGTTTATTGTTAGTGTAAAGAAACATTATTTTATCATATGAAATTTTTTAACCTGTTACTATTTTATGTAAATATTATGACATTGTGTGTATATGACATTGGCTGACAGTATAATGGAAATACAACCAATTTTAGTTTGATTGACATTGGCCTTTGTAGAATTAGAGTTTCACTAAATTGGAAACTTTTGATGTAAATAACACAGAATGTGAAAAAATTGACATTGGCCCTTTTAGAACCAAACCACACACACACACACACACACACACACACACGCATATATATATATATATATATATATATATATATATATATATTAGGGTGTCCCAAAAAACCGAAAGTCGGAATTTTGTAACGCATACCCTCTAATTTTTTTTTCTTTTACCATCAAAACAATTGTAAAAAAAGTTTCATGCAATTTGAACAACGGTAACCCGTGCCGACTTGCATCCGAAAGTGCGAACTAGCCCTTCTTCGATCGGCCAAATCGAAAAAAACTTTTTTCCGAAATTCCAAAATTTCATGTTGATAAAACGCTTCTCAAAGATCCCAACATGTCCCAAAAAATCATTTATCCAAATTAAAAAATATTTAGGTACCCCAAACGAGGTTTAAAATTCATAATTTTCTTCAAAAAATACTTTTTTTCTATGTATTTTGTAAACAATGAAAGATAAATTTTAAGAAATTATCATGATGAAAAATATATAGCATAAAGTATATAATTAGAGCTAAATATAAGTTTTTTCTCTCATTTTATATTTATTTCTCCCTCAATTACTCAAAATTAAGGTTTTTTCAAGTTTAAATTAAACTTTTCCACATTAAATACCACATTTTTTTTTTTACAAATGAAGTTAAAAACCAACGTAAATAAAGCACAAATTGGGTAGAAAGTACATGCTGTACTTTCTACCTAATTTGTGCTTTATTTGCGTTGGTTTTTAATTTATTATATTTCAGCTAAACAAAGCTTATTTGATCAGTTTTCATGTGGGGCAAAGTGAAATAGTTAAGTTTACTTGCCTACTTCAAAAGGAACAAATGGGAATTTTGCTCTAAAAATTTTTGTACATAAAGAAAGAATAATGTTTTTTGATAATACTTTCGTTGAAACATTATTTTTCATCTTTACCAGTTATTTTGAACTTTAAAAAAATATGAAAAATTTTTACTTCTACTTACTTACTACTTAAAAAACATGGGGAAAAGTGAAAAATAAAATATTTTTGTTATGAAAATTTTTCAATTCGACGATTAACAAAAATGTTCATCTAATGAATGCGTAAATAAACGAAAAAATAATTATTACGAAAAATAAACGAATGAGCAAGTAAATGAATAAATAAATTAATTAATGTATGAGAAAAAATAAATGAGTGAATAAAATAGAGAACGAATAAGAAATGAGTTAATGAATGAGTAAATAAATAATTAAAAGAATGTAAACGAATTAATAAATGAAGAAATACGTAAGTGATTTAATAAATGAATGAATAAGTACACGGAATGAACTATTTCACTTTGCCCCATCCACTTTGACCCGCGTGCACTTGACAAATTACATTGAACATTAAAAATCAAAAAAATGCGTAATTTAAACTAAATAAGGACTGCACTGGATATCAGTAGTTCCCAATTAATAGTTTGGATGATAATTACAAAATTTTTATCGTTTTATAATAACAAGAAATATTTTTGAATTGTTTACAATAAAGGTATCAAATTTTTAAAATGGCTTGTATAATTTTTTCGTTGATCTTTGGAGCTACTTATTTTTTGACAGGAATTAATTATCTGTCTAGGAACTTAGTTAAAATATTGCTAGATAGGTTACACTGCAAGCTGGGAAAATATTTCACCATTTCACTTTGCCCAGCTATTTCACTTTGCCACACATTCCCCTACCACATTTTTTTATGATTCATCTGCAAATGCTGTTTTGAAAGTTTGTTCTTCAGTGATTTTGGGACTTGATATTTTCTTTAAGTGTATCTGCAATTTAAATTCACAAATGATGCAATAAATAAATAGAAAAAATCTAATATTTAGAGAAATATATAAATTTTATGCCTCGTGCTGGGAACATAATTTCTTTAAAAAATTTGAAAAATGTTTGTTTAATATCAATATGATTGTCAAAAATGTTTATCGTAATTTCAAAAATGACAAATTATGCCGACTTGTGCTTGAAAGTGTAAACTAGTATTTGTGTACTGAGCCGAATCAAAAAAAATGGGGGGAGGAAGTAACTAATTGTTTAATTTGTTACTTCCTTATATCGCGCATTTGTTACCTGTTATTTTATTATTTTGCAGAAAAAACAATCGATAAGTTCAAATCATTTAAAAGATAGCCTTTGC
Organism: Uloborus plumipes; assembly: GCA_038373865.1. NCBI lineage: Eukaryota > Metazoa > Arthropoda > Arachnida > Araneae > Uloboridae > Uloborus > Uloborus plumipes. The sequence goes on along the minus strand of JAXGGA010018710.1, from coordinate 8,371 downwards.
TTACTAGGCTCAAATTGATAACAGTTTTCTCAATGAGAGTCCTTCTCTAAGGGCGAATAACACTTAATTCCTTGAAGGAAAAAGGATGGTCTCAATGTTTAGACCAGCAAATGATACAGTTGAAAGAGATGTAAAAATTATACAGGACTGTCATAGTTTTCTAACAGTTGATGAGAAGCAAAAACAATTTTTGTTGTGTTGCGTCCAAGAGCACCGAAATATATACTCTGACTGCAATTAACAAACATTAAAACGATAGTATGTTTAGTAATGTTTATTATACTGTAATATTGTAGTTAATATATGTTGTAAATAAATCGTTAACATAGTTTTAATTTACTTTTTTTTTCAGTTTATTTATTTTAACTATTTATTTATTTTAAATTACAGATACATTTAAAGAAAACATCAAGCTTCAAAATCACTAAAGAACATACTTTCAGATGAATAATAAAAAAAATGTCGTATTCAAAAAGGAAAAATTTAACTTAAAACTTGAAAAAAACCTTAATTTTGAGTAATTTCCGAGAGAAATAATATAAAATGAAAGAAAAAACTTATATTTAGCTCGAATTATATACTTTATGCTTCATATTTTTCATCTTGATAATTTCTTAAAATTTATCTTTCGTTGTTTAGAAAATACATAGAAAGAAATTTTTTGAAGAAAATTATGAATTTTAAGCCTCGTTTGGGGTACCTAAATATCTTTTAATTTGGATAAATGATTTTTTGGGACATGTTGGGATCTAGGGGAAGCGTTTTATCAACATGAAATTTTGAATTTCTGAAAAAAAATTTTTCGATTTGACCGGAAAAGGGGCTAGTTCGCACTTTCGGACGCAAGTCGGCACGGGTTACCGTTCTTCAAATTGCATGAAACATTTTTTACAATTGTTTTGATGTAAAAGGTAAAAAATAAGAGGGTATGAGTTACAAAATTCCGACTTTCAGTTTTTTTAGGACACCCTAATATATATATATATATATATATATATATATATATATATATATATATATATATATATATATATATATATTATATATATATATATATATATATATATATATATATATATATATATATATATATATATATATATATATACTAGTTGACCCGGCAAACGTTGTTTTGCCATATAAATAATTTCCTAGTAATTTCTAGTGTTGACAAAAAATAGCTTACTTATTGTAAGTATGTATGTATGTATGGTAGAATGTGTATATTGTATGTATGTAAGAATGTGGTATATGCGTGAAATAAGCATGGAGCGCTGTGAACGATGCGGGAATATAAAAATAACAAAAGGCAAACATTATTTTTAAGTTATTATAATTTATTCCTTAAAATTATATATCATTAATTAAACAATTACGACAGTAACACTATTAAACAATATCAATCTCTTAATGCTATAGCGTGAACAATATTTTTTGTTAGTCCATCTTTAGCTAACACAAACAAACTGGATGGTTTACCCACTCGAGAGCATGCCACGTATAATTGTCCGTGTGAAAAACATGGTGTTCTCAAATCTAAGCCACAAACAGACATCGTTTGACCTTGGGATTTGTTGATAGTCATTGCAAATGCCAATCTAATCGGAAACTGAATACGTTTGAATTGAATTGGCACATCTGTAGGTATAATAGGAATCCGTGGTATGAGTATATTTTCACCTCTGAACTTGCCAGTTAAAACCCTGGCTTCGATCACGTTTTTCATTAATTTTTGAATGACTAATCGCGTACCGTTGCACAGTTCAAATTACGAAGCAAGATAATTGGAGATCCCACCTTTATTTTTTAAAAATTTGTGTCACTTTAATGGTCGTTCATACCCCCCCCCCCTCTAGCAGTGAAAAAAAACTTTATACAGCAGATTTTGCCTAATAACTCAACACTCATGGTGTTTGATACATTTTATTTGTTTGTAATGATGTTTTTTGGTCACAACCAATATGAAAATCACAAAAATAGTTACTTTAATTTTTAACATATATTTATCTTCTTTTGACTTTTAATTTTACCTTGAATTTGACGTAAATGCAAGATATAAAATACAGAATTTTATAAAGGTACAAAAATTAACATAATATAATTGATAGTGTATATAATTTTTGAAAAAATAATATAAGTGCCGCAAATCAAAAACCATTTATTGCCACAATCGATTCAAAGCCCCCAAAAATGGCACAAACGTCCATAAGAAAATTCTACAGCATCGAAGGACCCCATTGCCAATTTTAACAAAGATCCGACCAAAACTGTCATTTTGTACTATAAAAAAATATGGGGTAGATCCCCATGAGGGGATGTACCTTAGGGTGGAGCGAAACACAAAAATTTTGGAATTTTTTTCTGTAATACCTGGCAAAAGCTGTGCATGTGTAAGTATAATACACGTGTAAAACATTATCAAGTTTGAACAACTCCTTTAGGGTCCTAACAGGGCTTGAATGTCTCTAAAAATACGAAAAAATGTCAATTTTCTAAACTTTTTTGGAAAATATAAATAATCACCATTTTTGTTCTTATACCATTAAAATGATTTATTTTAACACTCTTTTCATGAATCTTCAAAATAATTTAGATTCGATGCAGTATTAAGTTCGTACATAACCCGTAAAGTTCCGTGAAATTAACCGTAAATTCACTTTTTTTACCATTTTTTTCACGTAGCAATATATCTTCTTTTGTGATCCAGATACTATTTTTTGCAATGAATGGGCAAAATGCAGCTTTCGGTTGTAAATGCAATTATATTTCGTTACATTAACGGCCAGAACGCACCACAAGGACGTAGCTGCATTTCGGGCGTCATTCGGCCTTTCTCATCCACCCAGTCACGTTATTTACATATTTTCAATCTTTTTTATGGATGCAATTACTATCTGATGTTAAACAGGTTTCTGCTTTTGAATCTAAGTTTGAAGTTAGACTCGTGACTCAGTTTTGACATTAATGATTGCGAGCATAAAGTTTTTCATTTAAATTCATATATTGTCTTTTCCTTCAATAACAACCTGCCGTCTCACTAACCAGTTTTGAACCCTTAAAAGAGTCGGAGTGTAGAAGAGGTATATTTATTGAATCGCTGATAAAGTACAACTTGTTTTTGAAAAGTTAACTTATTGACGTTGCAAGAACTTGGTGGAAGATATCGAAGCTTTAAAAACGGATTTAAAAGACGTTTAAAAGTACTTGATGGACATTGTCGATGTAACGCCGAAAGAAAAAAGTGACCATGACTTCACTATCAAAAATCGGAGACCTTTCTGTATTAGCTTTCATTAATTCGAGCTAACAGAGTTATGAAGCTGTTGATTTTCAAGCTAAATTTCTAATGAGATAATGATACTCGTCAGTTATATCATTAAAAAATATGCTTCTGTATAGTTCAAGAAATTAGAAATTAAAAGAAAAGAAAGCAAATTTCCTTGAAACATGGAGCTGTAATCATTAAAAAAAAAAAAAACACATTCTATGAAAGTTTGGAACTATAAGGATAATATGACTGGTCAACGCGTGTTTACTTTCCTCCCATTAATCATGTCAATTAAAAAAATCTCATAGCTTGAACTTTCAAAACTTAATATTCTTCATAAAAGTTTTCATTCAGCTATCAAAGTGTGTTCCGAACTTGTATGATTTTCTGTAACCTAACTTCTTTACAGTTTGACCATCCGTTTTGCCATGGCCATTAACAAGTACTCAAAATTAACAAAGCAGGCATTTCTTCGAATCACCGGATCCAGAAGAAGAGAAGATTATCAATCAAATGAACTATAGATTGCGTAACTTTCATTATACCTACAATTCCATGTTTCACGGAAATTTTCTTTATTTTTTTAAAATTTCTACTTTCTTGAACGGTACTGAAGCATATTACTAAAGACATAACTGACGAGTATCTTCATCTCTTTAGAAATTCATCTTGAAAATTAACAGATTCATAACTCTGTTAGCTCAAATTAACGAACACTGATGACTGAAAGGTCTCCGATATTTGATAGTGAGATCAGAGTCACTTTTTTTCTTTCTGTATTACATTGACAATAACCATCAAGTACTTTTACTCATTTTTTAAATCCGTTTTTAAAGCTTCGATATCTTCCACCGAGGTCTTACAACGTTAATAAGTTAACTTTTCGAAAACAAGTTGTACTTCATCAGCGATTCAATAAATATACCTCTTCTATACTCCGACTGTTTTAAGGGTTCAAAACTGGTTAGTAAGACGGTAGATTGTTATTGGAGGAAGAGACAAGATATGAATTTAAATGAAAAACTTTATGCTCACAATCATCGATGCCAAAACTGAGTCATGAGTCTAACTTCTAACTTTGATTCAAAAGGAGAAACCTGTTTAACATCAGATAGTTATTGCATCCATATAAATGTATTGAAAAATGTAAATAACGTGGCTGGGTGGATGGGAAAGGCTGAATGACACCCGAAATGCATCTACCTCCTTGTGGTGCATTCTGGGCTGCTAATGTAACGAAATATAATTGCATTTACAACTAAAAGCTGCATTTTGCCCATTCATTGCAAAAAAAATAGTATCTGGATTACAAAAGAAGAATTTTTGCTATGTGCAAAACATGGTAAAAAAAAGTCAATTTTTGGTTAATTTCACGGAATTTTGCGCTTTATGTACGAACTTAATACTGCATACAATCTAAATTATTTTGAAGTTGAATGAAAAGTGTGTTAAAAGGAAGCATTTTAATGGTATTAGAATAAAAATGGTGATTCTTTGTATTTTCCAAAAAATTTTAGAAAATTGACCTTTTTTCTTATTTTTAGAGAAATTCAAGCTCTGGTAGGACCCTAAAGGAGTTGTTCAAACTCGATAATATTTTACATGTGTATTATACTTACACATGCACAGCTTTTGCCAGGTATTACAGAATAAAATTCCAAAATTTTGTTTTTAGCTCCATCCTATCCCTAGTCTTTATCTGTAAAAATATGATAATATAAATTGCTCTACTTTGCTGTAAGTGCAAAGGAACCACCCATTTAAAAAATTGCAAGCAATGTGTAAGTGATGTGATTGTTTTCTGGCGTAAGTTAAATCATAATAACTTAGTCAATCACACACAGATGATGTACTTTTTATGCATATGTTCGCTCTCTGGAATTTTTGACTTTGACCTTTTAATGTGATAGATTCGAATGCAAAAAAAAAAACACTATTATGCATCATAATATGAAGTATTAATTTTATAAAAGTTTTCTAATACTTTAAAATTAGTGATTTATGTACAGATTTTATGTACCGTACGGTTATGATTTAGTACTAGTACAGTGTAAAAAAAAAACGAAATATTACAAATCATTTCTGCCTAGCATTCTGGGATTTTTCCACCTATATCCTTTAATCTTAAAAAAAAAAAAGCAAGTTTACTTGCAAAAAGTTTCCTGAAGATACAAGTTGCATGACTGTAGAATTCTCACTATTGTAAAAAATATTTTTATTTACCCATAGGAAGATATACTAAATGTCTATGCATTTAACAATATTACGGTCTGTCTAAGATTGAATTAGCCCCAAATGAAGGCATATGCAGTTTCTGGATATTGTAACTTTACCCAAGTAGCATACTTAGCATACTTCGTTTTTTAAAGGTTGTAAAATGGTTATTAATGTTGTAACAACCGCTTAAAAACGTTAATAAAACGTTTAAAGGTTATATGTGCTACCTGGGTAAAAGAACTGCAGGCAAATAAGCTGTTCAGCAAGTTGCTTGCAATTGCTACCTTAGATATGCCCATGTTTTCTAATATGCTTCGAGAGCCTTCCTGGTGAAGAAAGAAGGTGCTGAACCTTTTCCATAAACCAATCTTTTTTTTTTTTTTTAAATTACCCGATCTATTTATCGCACTGTTGTTTGGAAGGTTGGCTTTTGCGGGGAGACTGCCCAAATGTTTTCCAAACGTGTTACTTGCAGAAATAAGGCACATCAGCTGCCCACTTTTTTAAAGACACGCTTCCCAAGTAGTTGTCGTTAACGTTGCAACAACCGCTTAAAAACGTTTATAAAACGTTTAAAGGTTATTTGTGCTACCTGGGTTCAGCTTTTTTTAGAAAATTGCATTTAATAGTTTGTCCTTTATTTGAATACAGTTATAAATAAATTAACTAGGATTGGCTTTAAACCGAAAACCATGTGCATTTAAATCTGAAGCCTTCTTTGATACCTCCTATTGTGGTCATAGTTAATTATATCAGTTAATTATATCAGTATTCAATTTTTCTTCGAACATATTGAAATGAAATTGAAATAAATTGAGTAGCAGCTCAAATAGCTTTACAAAGACCTGAACGTTGCTGTATGCTTGTGTCAGTTAGAAAAATTTACGTTTTATCACTCATAAAAACAATGTTTTCTTTACAGGTTCCCTTAGAATTTTTTAATGGACAACAACTATTGCAACCCAGAAGCATAAAAGTTCAATTGGAAATCAGAGAAGACAGTATCAAAGCGAGATAGATTCTGAAGTGTCATGTGTAAACTTTACAGAAATTAAAACTAACGATGTACTTTTATGAGTATGTAAATATTTAAGAACTTGTGGATTAAATTAATACAGTGATATCAAAGTTTTAATAAAAAAAAAAACAAAAATATGGATATGATTTTAGTGTTCAGTGATGTTTTGATATGTCTTATTCTTTTTGTTAGATGTTTTCTCGTCGTTAATTCGACAAGTTGTGAGTTGAAAAAAGAAAATACGTTGAAACGCCTGTGATATTAACACGCATTCATGCTCAAAAACATGTACTCACGTTTTGTTTTGAATTTGCTTTAATCATTACTATTTTATTTTATTTTGCTTGAAAAAGGTCAAAATTAAAAAAAAAAGGTCATTAAATCAGTATAGTGCATTTTTTTAAATAATTTAAATAATTTAATCTCAATATTATTTCATATTTACCTTTTGAAAACAACACCCTCAACCTGCACAAAAGTATAAACTCAAAGGGAAAATACACTGGCGGAAAAAAAAATCCCAACACCAAGAAAAAATTTCTGTAGAGTAATGAAATTCTGGTAATGCAATTGTCTAGTTAACATGTTTAATTGATTAAATATACAAGATCACTGGCTAATTTAAGCTCAAGAAAATGCTGTGCAAATGTGAAATTATGTTAATTTAGTAGAGGGTGTAACCTCCAGAATTTTGAAGGCAAGCCTGCAAGCGTGCATGCATTATGTCATACAGGTGCCGAATGTCACTTTGTAGCATGGAGTTCCATGCTTGTTGCACTTGTTGTGTCAATACTAGGACCGTCATTGCTGACTGTGGATGATGCTCGAGGTGCCGTCCAATGATATCCCATACGTTATCAATTGGAGACATACCTGGTGATTTTGCAGGTCATGGTAACATGTCAGCACTCTGTAGAGTACATTGCGTTACAGCAGCGATGTGAGGGCGAGCGTTATCCTGTTGGAAAACGCCCCCTTGAATGCTACTCATGAAGGGCTGTACTACTGGTTAAATTACCAGACTGACGACAAATTTTCAGTCAGTGAGTTTAGGATAACCACAAGAATGCCCCTGCTGTCGTAGAAATTTGCTCCAGAGACCATAACTCCAGGTGTGGGTCTCGTGTGTCTAGGCCGTAGACCGCTTGGATGCAGGCGGTCCCCTGGCCTCCTTCTGACCAATATACAGCCACCACTGGCACTACGGCAGAATCTGTTTTCATCAAAAATTACAACAGATCTCCACTCCGACCTCCAGTGAGCTCTGTCGTGGCATCACTGCCGTCGGAAAATGCAATGGTTTGCAGTCAATGGAATACCGGCTGCAGGTTGCCTGGCTCGGAGCTGTCCTTGAAGTAAACAGTTACTTACCGTTCCTTGGGTCACGACAGTACCAACTGCAGCTCGAATTTCAACCGCAGATGCAGTACGATGCGCCACAGCCGTACGCAAGATTCGGCGATCTTCCTTCTCAGTCGTGCCACGTGGCAGCTCGGAACTCGATCTTCTTGAGGTAGTACCATCCCTTGCCCATAGCTTCCAATAATCATGCATGGTGGAAACATTCCCACCCAAGTCTTTCTGCAATATCGCGAAATGAAAATCCACCTTCTCGTAGCCAAATTGTACGACCTCGTTTAAACTCGGTGAGCTGTTGATAATGGCTTTCTTCGTCTTCTTAAAGGCATTCCTATCTAAGATGAACGCAATTCGTCAAATTTCACGGAAAAATAATACACACGAGCTTCACAACACGCTTTTAAAACAAGCCTTATTTGCATGTTCTGAGTGACGCCAGCTGCGCCACACTAATGCGCGGAACTCGAAATTTCAATCGATGTCATCTTTCAGTTGTATAATAGGGTGTA